>VZUI01062047.1:18590-48625 GCA_013401135.1 Cettia cetti
CTTTTTTTTTTTTTTTTTTTTTTTTTTTTTTTTTTTTTTTTTTTTAATATGTATTGGTGAGGTTATAGCCAGGATCAAGGGGAGGACTGGAAACTCGAGAGAAACTGAATTCTTGTGAAATTTTCAGGGAAATTTTGCAAACCCACACAGGCTCTGTTGACTGGAAAAACTTCAAAATCATTTGGTTTTCAAAGCTTTGATGTTTCTGGACTTTCTGAGGTTCCTTTGGTGTCAGGTCCATGTAACAGCACCCACACCACAACCCTCAGGTAATATTGTATTTTTCCTCTGGTACTGCTGTTGGAAAAGTGCAGGAAATCCTGTGTCCAATGATCCCAAATCAGGAAGCAAAAATACTGTGGGCACGTGTGTATCCACTCCTAAATTTAATTTTTCCATTGTAGGGAAAACATTCCACAACTTGCTATGATATTTCTGCTTCCAAAACACAGAACTTGGGTCTGACTTGCAGAACTTTGGATTGCCGCCGCTCTGAGATTAATAATTTATCTGTGGCTCCAATTTATGCCTTGGGAATCCTGGAATGGTGTGGGTTGGGAAGTGCCCTGAGGAACATCTAGTTCCAACCCCCTGCCACAGACTGGGACACTTTCCACTGGAAAACCTGCCTGATTCAGGAACCTCGCTCAGAACTGAGCTAACCCTAAAGCTTGACTGCTCCTTAAATCAGGATAACACATTGCCATTGCACAGTGCCTCGGAGAGAGGGGGAAAAGGGAATCAAGGAATGCTTCTGAGGCAGCTTTCACTCACCCTGAGTAAAAGAGAAGAGAATTGGCTGTGCTGATTGATGTTTGCAACCTCCCCTTCCATAACACGTGCAGAAGGTGCTCAGGGAGGCAGCGCAGAGGAAAATGGGAGATGGGAGGCAGAGAAAGATGACCTGGTTTTGCTTCCAAGCTAATTTTACATCACTTTAACTATATTTAGTTACATCTCTATTTAATAGGGTTGCAGCAGTTGGACTGAGATTTTTATTGTTGTTCTCTGAGTAATTTAAATTTCTAAGAGTTGATGGTGGTTGTTGTTGCTGGTTTTTTTTTCCAAAGGCTTCATGACCTTCTTCCATGAGTTTATTTTAGATGTGGTGGAATGTCCCAGAGAAAATTCCAAATGGTCCTTAATAGATGAAATGCTTCCAGAAAGGAGAAATTCTCAGTGGACTATGAAACTATTTTTCAATCATGGTGTATGGCACACAAACTACAGCTGAGGTTTTTTTTCAGTAGGAAACTATTGCCCAGTGGGTTAAAAGAAAATAAAGGATAATGGGATTTTTCTGTAAGGCTGGAGCTGTTCACAGGGGTTTGCTCCCCACTAGATGTCACTGGAACTGTTTGAAATGTTTGGAACAAACAACCCCAAATTCCCCAGGTTTTGGGATCCTTACAAACATCAGACTTGGAGCAGGTTCCGTTCAAGCTCTGCTCTGGCACAGGAGCCTTGTGAGGGAATCCAGACTGGGGGATGCTAATTGTGCCAAGTTCATGCTTTGACATGGATGGGGAGGGAAGGAAGGTAAAATTCATGAAGTTTGGCAATGTCCTTGGAGATCTTGTCCTTGAGGAAATCCATCTGGAGGCAAGGAGAGTGCCTGGACTCTGTCACCATTTGGCTGAGGGGCCTTCAGAGACAGAGCAGGGTCCTGCAGCAAGAACTGTGTGGCCCCTTTTGGTGAGTCAGCAGTGCCCAGTGCTGGGACAGCCACCCTGTGGAGTGCAGGTGACACTTGGGTGGCACCTGAGCCACCACTGAAAACAAAACCCAGAAATTTTGAGAAGCTGTGTCCTGAAAATTTCCATGGCTCTACTCAGCTGCTCTGATGTTCACCCCGTGCCACAAAGGAAAACTCCTCACATTATTAGGTCCACTATTTAAATTCTCCCTGTAGTTCCAATTGACTACAGGAATCTTCTTCCATTCTTATTCAAAATTCAGTTTAGTGTGATTATGTGGCCATGCATCAAATATGGCAGTATAATATGTCCTTTCATCTACTTGCCATAATACATCCCTTTTAGTGCCACATAAATCCCTGGAAATATCCCTGTCTTCTGCTCTTGAGATCCTTCATGTGCCTCTTTGCCTTACTGCCTTCCTCTCCTATTGTTTCTCCAAGCTGAATTAATTCCCTTTTTTCCTCCCAGTGTCGCTGCTCTGCTCTTGCTGCTGCTTCTGAGCAGGCACCAGGGAAAGCAAAGGCCTCAAAGTGCCACCACAGCCCTCAAAGTGCCACCACAGCTCTCCCAGTGCCACCACAGCCCTCCCAGTGCCACCACAGCCCTCAAAGTGCCACCACAGCCCTCAAAGTGCCACCACAGCCCTCCCAATGCCACCACAGCTCTCCCAGTGCCACCACAGCCCCCCCCAGTGCCACCACAGCTCTCCCAGAGCCACCACAGCCCTCCCAATGCCACCACAGCTCTTCCCATCCTCAAGGGTGCAATCCTGGCACCAGCACTGGCAGCTGCTTCTTCAGAGTGGTGGAGAGGTTTTGTTGGAAGGGACCTTAGAGGCCAACCAGTGCCACCCCTGCCATGGCAGGGACCCCTCCCACTGTCCCAGGCTGCTCCAGCCCCAGTGTCCAGCCTGGCCTTGGGCACTGCCAGGGATCCAGGGGCAGCCACAGCTGCTCTGGGCACCCTGTGCCACCCTGCCCACCCTGCCAGGGAACAATTTCTTCTTGATTTCTCCCTAATTTCCCCCTTTAATGAAACTTCCCTTTGTATCTCTTTCTCCAGGATTAATCCCGTTGTCACCAAGGCTCCTGCCTTGCCCCAGGGAGGGGATGGGGGCACCAGGCTGGCTGTGCCCTACAGCAGTGACACCCCTGCCCAGCCACCCTCCTGTGTGCCACAGGGCACACCCTTCCTTAGATTTGTTTAATTAATTAGTAACCTAATTGTGCCACCTCGGCACAACCCCTTGTAGGCTGAGCTGAGTTATTTGGGAGAAACACAACAAAAAAGGTTCTGTTCCCCTACAAAATGCCAGCTTTAAGTTGTTGTGATATTAAGCCAGCAAACTTTCAACCTATTCAATATTCAGTAAATTTAAGAAAATGAATTGAAGCTCCTTTGCCTATTTTAATATGTGTTCCTGAAGACATTTTCCCATTTTTTTTATGGTTTAATTAAAGCCTCATGGCAATGGTAGGCTTCTTCCTACCTACTATTCCAGTGGTTAAGAATTACAAGGTTTTGAGTACCCTGCATGGCTTTAATTGCTCTGCTGAAGATAAAAGAGCAGCAATATTTTTATCACAGTAGCAAAATTAAAAATGAGCCCCCACCTTGCCCCTGCCCTGCACACTGATGTCCAGACCTTGACTCATGAGATATTTTGGAAATATTTCTTCCTGCCACGTGTCCTGGAGAGCAGAGGAACTTCCCTGCCCCACTTATTAATATTAAAAAAAATAAATAAAGTGTAGAAATCTCTAAATAAAGAAAGTCCTGGAAGAGAACATTCAAAGCAGGACAATGCAGAGGAAGGTTACAAGTATATTAGGATAAGGGCACCACAATTATATGAAGAAAGTCTGGAGAGAAAAGATTACATTGTTCTGACAACAACATTTTTCAAACATTTAGACCTTTAATATCATTAATTTAAAGTACAAGATTAAATATTTTATGCAAATATTAGACAACAGCAAAGAGCTCCGCATATTAGGATTTAAAACAAATTGAAAGCATGCAAGACATATTCATTTCTTAAGCAGTTTAGTTAAAAAATCGGTATTGTCTCTATTAGGATTAACTGACAGTAACTCTTTGTGTTCAAATGGATTTAACTTCACTGTGGTTTGTTTTCCCGATACCATTGTCCTCCAATAATTGTGGATAAAGGGAAATGTAAAAGGACAGATCAAGTCAAAATATATCTTCACATCATAAACACAGAATTATGTTTAAATTTCATTACTAAATGGGATTTCAGCTTCATATAGCATGGCTAATCCTGCTCTATAAAAGATGTATAAAACCTCCTGACAAATTCTAACAGACTTTGTGGAAGTTGCATATATTGATTAAAACATCAAGCAGCTACATACAAACCAATAATGAATTACTTCTTGTTGGAAGATAAAACTTTGTGATATTTAAAATTACAGACTTGAAAGTAAGTAAAATTACCCCTAATTATGCAGAAGGGAGCAACACCTTAGCAGTAAACAAGATAAGCACCTCAAACAGCACTAATAATTTTAATTAACATTTTCTAGTTTCCTTTCACCTCCTTTCAAGGTCATCTGCTACCTTTCCCTGGTACAACATTACAGCACAGTGTTAAAAACTTACATTCCATTACTAATTGCTTTGATAAGCAAAAAAAAAATATTTTCTTTCTTTTTTTTTTTTTTTTTTTTTTTTTTTTTTTTGAATCACTGAATCTACCGCAAAAGCAAATTTTGCATTGTGTAAAACTGTCTGGAAAGATTTGCAGTGAAATGCTCTCAAAAGTCAGATTCCAGCAGCTGGGATTCTGGGGCTTATTTGGGGCCTGATTCTGACCACCAGAGGCAAAATTCTTCCAGGAATTCTTTAGAAATCCATTGATATTTCAGGTGTAAATATAAATATTTGGATTGGACCCAAAGTGTTGAATATTCAGATTGCAATCAAAGTTCAAAGGACTCCTGAGGTGTGAACACTGGAAATGGAAATTTGGCCAAACGTGATAATCTACACAGTATTTGTGTTAATTTTTTCTCGAGCACCGATGAATAAATGCATGTTCAAGACTCGTGACCTTGCTAAACTCTTTCTTTTCTTTTCTAAAAAGTCCAAAAGTTGGTCAGGAAAGGGCTTTGTTATATCAGTGAGTTTGTTCCATGCCACAAATTTCATGTACGAGGTCACTTGGAATATAATGTGTAGTGAAAGAATCTCATTAGGCTAAAATGAATGTAAAATGTGTCAATTTGATCCAAATGAGAACTGTAGTAAAACCATGTTTGATGTTCATGTGCAATAAATCTTTAACATTTGTCTGTAAAGTATTAGAGAACCCAGAGGGAAATCTCTATTTGTGATAGCTGCATATTTCCAATGATTTTTCCTATAATCCTTTGTTGACATTTAGCATATGGCAACAGAAAAGAAGATCCTAAAATGAGAATTATTACTTATTATTCGAAGGTAAACAAGATGGGCACCTTGAATATCAAGGGTTTAGACTGCAGTGATGAGAACATCCCTCTTTCAGGAGGAATTGCTCATCTTTCAGTCACTCCTTGGTGGAAAAGTGACATCAAAGGTGCCCTACCTGCCCGTCACTCAAATGTTAAAATGTCTGATGGCCCCATCCTGCCCGTTGGGTTGGATTTTGATATATTCATATTGTTAATTACTGTTGTATTTCAATTTTCTCTCTAGTATTTTTGTTCATTCATAATAGCTTTATGCTTCAGTGGACCGAAAGGACGAAAATGAAAGATTTCTAAGATTTCTTCTGGGAGCAATTTACAAAAGACCACAATTTTTTAATTGCCCCTGATGTTTAGTTCTGGATATCTGGAAGAGGAGAAATCAGCCCAACTCTTTTAGTTGCCACACCAACCGTAGCAATTTTTTTTTTTTTTTCTCTCTCTCTGGCTCCTTGCACACCCCACCATCCCTGTTTTGAGGGCTGTGCTGTAGCAATGTCACGGTGTTTACATTTCTGCAGCTCACACTTGCCTTCACCAGAGAATTATGAGTTATTTGCGTCCTGAAATGCCAGAAATAATTATGAGAAATCGAGGCATTTCATTTGAGCAGCAGAAGAAATACATAACTTCTGCTGAATGACTAAACTTGAAGTGCCACAGGATTGCTGCACGATGAGGTCTGGCTCACGATTATCACAGCGTTTTATAAAAACCAAAACAACCTTACAACACTTGCATGCCAAAGGTTGCAACACAGGCTTTGGCAGGAAGCATGAAAACCCTCCAGCATGGGAAAAGTCTGGGGGTAAACTTGCATCTGTGCTGATTTAGGGTTTTATACTGAAGCACCAGCACCTTTCTGAAGCTAAGCTTGACTTTCTGGCCACAGCCGTGGCTGGGAAGCTGCTCAGCATCAGCCCCTTCCCCACCTCCCCCCAGCCCCTGTTTTTTACAGCATTTGTCCATCTCGTTATTGCTGTGCAGGCTCTTTATCAATAACTGTGGTGTTCTCAGCAGAGTTTTCTTTGGCTTGCTGTCTGCTTTACAAAACCGCTGCATACTTGACAGTTTGCCCCAGTTCAAAATTCTTTGGTCAGAGAAAGCCCGGAGAATGAAACAGTATCTGGTGTTGTAAAATCTTGACCAGATTCTGAAATATTGCCTAAGCCCCTGTCAGCTCGAAGGTGATTTCTCCAGGTCATGGTTTAGAGGGAATTGATGGGACAGTCTGGGACTGCTCAGGCTGCACTATATCTTTTTCAGGAGTGCACGTAGCCACCTTTAGCACTCACTGCTCTCCAGTCCTCTCTGCTTCCCACAGCACATTTGCCTCCATACATGGATTACAAGCTAAACGTGGGGAAACCAGCCCAGAAAATCAACCCCTCTGGTTTTTTATTCCTCTGTTTCTATCAGAGGCATTATCAATTACCAAACAGCCTCGGGGAAAAATCCACCTGAGGCTGCAGCAGAGAGAACAAAACCCCCCCCGTGCTACATCAAACAGTTCATCCCAGTGCTCCCAGCACTTCCCCAGTGCTGTCTGGTCCATGATCCAGCTGCAGAAACTGAGGCACAGGGATCTGAAAGGTCCATCAATCCAAAGGGGAATTTGATATAAAATACCAATCCCAGTGTCATGCCCTTCCTATCCAAAAACCAAAAACATGGACATGACATGAATTTGGTCCCAGAGAAGGACCAAACTCATGGCATATCCAGAAACACTAAAATGTCAAAACCCCCCATCATTCGTACTAAAAATTATTTTTTAATCTGTCTGATTATATAAATATCTATATGTAAATATAGATAGATATATGAACTCTGATATAATTTCAAACTGAACTTGCCAATTAAAAGGCTCTGGGTAAACATAAACATTTTTGAATATTCTCATTATCTGACTGGAGTGATTCAAGAGCTTCCATCAACAAGTGCCTGATATAATTTTCAGTTCTGCTTAAAATCCCTCTGAAACAAAACACAACCTTTGGTCCTCTGCCAAATAAGGGGAAGATCTGAAGAGGAGTCTGAATAGCTCGTCCAGCCGACTATTATAAATTATAAATTATAAATCATTACATGAAGTTCCATATATTTATGACACAAGCTCTGACTATTGCACTTTTTCAGGGAATTTTCCTGAAGGCAAAAATCACAGCAGACCTGCTCGTTCCTTTGGAGAAACTGAGCTGGCCCCGATAAGGCCAATAACCCTTCCAGTTTGGTGGCAACTCCTACAGACTTAATTAGAAAGAAAAAAGACCTAATTCTGCATTTTCCTTACCAACCCCAGGCTTTTTTTGTACTGCATCACTACTTTCCTTAAATTCTCAGAGTTTCACCCAGCTCTGGGCAAGCCAGGAGTGCCTGAAGGGCCGATAGTGCAGATCTTGGGAGTGAAACGTTGCTCCAGCACTGGTGCTCCTTTGCTGCTTTCCCAGGGCTTTGGTTGGGATGAGTTGGGCTGGGCTGGTTTGGTAGTTCAGGCTGGATTAGGATACTCCTGGTGCTTGAAAACCCGGATTGGTACTAAAAGGATTTTTATCCTTTCTTTGGGTGGTGATTCAGCAAGGCCACTGCAATGGGGTGACCATAGGAGCCCTCACATCCCTCCCACACCTTCTCCTGGAGGAAATTCCCAAAGGGGGAGTGATGCTGCTGTCAGGACAAGAAATTCCTAAGGATGTGCCTCAGCTGGCTTTCCAGGCACTGCCACCCGTGGATCAAGCACATTGCTTTTAATATTCTTAATAGTTCTTTTTTCCTTGGCCTCACTTTATTCCCCTCATTTTGAAACTCTTGACAGCCTTTCATCAAAAGTTTCTGTCAAACTCAAAGAATATCTAAAATGGGCACTAATAATTTAGTACTGTAATTTTATGGATATTTTAAAGTTCCTGGGTATTACTATTATTTTATGGAATGATTTTTCCTCCTTTTTCTTGCTCTTTCTTCCTATGTTCTTATGGAATTATAGGTGAAATGTATTTCTTGGCTGCTGTTTCATCTTTTGTTCATAGAGTTAAATATTGCCCTGGTTCAAGATTGCACGAGGCCCCCACATTAAAATTTTATTGTATTTTTGTATTTATTTTTGGCCCGGATCTGGGGGCCTCTCAGGTCCAGGTCTTGTGTAATTTTATTGGCTTGTGGGTGGAGGAAAGAACAAAAATGAGGTTTGTGGCCAGAATGTTATCTTTGGCCATAGGCAGCTATTTGGGGGCCTGATTCTGCTCTGATTCATAAGCAAGTAAATCTCGAGCAGCTCCAGTGAAAATGAAAAAGCTCCAGTGATGTAAACCCGATGTAAATTAAGGAGAATTACCTCCAGGGTGGATGCTATGTAAGCGTTTTGCTATTTATGATTTAGCTGGGAGCTGTTGACTGGCCTCTCTAAAGATAAGAGCCACCTATAACTCAGATGTGAGCATCTTTTTCCCTTTTTGACTAATGTCTGCTTGCTAAAAAAAGATTAAAACTGCTTTTTTTTTATGAGCTCTGAGTAACAGAGCTGAGACTACAAAGCTCATCAAGCCGAGAACCGCAGCTGAATTTTTGGTGACCTCTCCCTTGAGTGAGAAGAAACTTATTCCACCCTACATCCACGCTTTAAAACCTGTTGAATTCAAGTATTAGAATCCACAGATTTCAGGCTTAATCTCTTTGTTTTATGAAATACTTTTCACATGGCCACCACTGAGTGAGTGGTTGCCCATCCCAGTGTGAGTCATGGCCACTGCGTCCTTTGCTCCTTCCTGCCTGGTTTGCATCCAGCACCACAGCCCCTTTCCTCCCCAAAACCTGTGTCCCCCTCTCCTCTTTGCACATTTATTCCTGTCAGGAGTTTGGCTTGGAAATGACTTCTCCTGCGAGCCAAACCTTCTTATTCTACACTTTAAAATCCTTACGAAATTTGGCTCGCCTTCCAAAGCTAAGCCTCAGCTCCCTTGTTACTCTTCTAAATATAAAACATTTTTATTGCATTAAGCCACGTTGAAAATAAAAAGGGAAAACAGGGAAAGGGAAGAAAGCAAATCCCTGCACCCAGTGTGAAGGAAGAGGTCAGAATTCCACAGGAATGGATCAGCTCTTTGTTTTGTTGTGGTGTTATCCCCTCACACGCTTCCTGCTCGCTCTCCATTTTCCTCCTTGAGCATCTCCCACTCTAAAAAACCCAATTAAACTCATCACTGAAGGAGTTGTTTCCAGACTAATCCAGAGAGTTTGGGAAATGGGAAAACCCATCCCACCTTTGATCCTGCTGCATCACTTCCTAAAGAGAAAACTGTTTTCTAGGGAGCTCATTTAACACCTTCCACTTACATCAAACTTAATTTTCCTATATAGCTTATGCAACTTCGAAATGAGTTATTCATAACTTTCAGTCATTATTTCAAGTGTCATTTTAATAATTTCAACAAAGAAGTTTCTTAATATTCCCAATAATGGCTCTTGTCACTTTAAATATTAAAATTTGCATTAGGGATTCCCTTGGCTACATCTGCATTATTTGCATTATAGATTATGTGCATGTCTCAGTCTATATATATGTATATATATGTGTATAAATTTATATACAAATATGAATTTATGAATTTTTAGGAAAATGGAAGAAATTTTAAATGATCCTCATCTGCTTTAAAAGTATTATGGCAAATGCCAAAGTGATTAGTGATAAATAAGTTCCAAACACTCCAAAATTAAAAGCCCCTAATTCTAAACTTTAAATAAATCCTTATTGTATAGCAGAAATAATTCCTCACAAAGTGTTTCCAACATTCAGAGAATGCTTTTAGGACATCCAGCATTAACATAATTTTTTCGACTGCGGTTCTCACAGGACATCTGATGAAGTCTCTACCCTTAATTTTAATTGCGTAGGCTGCATTCTTAATTAAAAACTGTACAAATGGATTTTATGCCATGCCAAAAGAAATCTGAGTTCATTAGTTATAAAACCCTTTAAAAATTGATGTAAATATGTGAATTCTCTAAAAGTTTGAACTCAGCGTCCTCATTTATGTTGAGTAGCCTTTTATCTAGAGAATAATGAAGTCAATACAAATTAAGATAGTCTGAGTTTTACTTTTCCCTTTCCGTTCTCTTTTTTCCCCTCTCTTTTTTCAGTGAATGAGGGTGATGGGAGTCAAAGAGTGTGGGGGTTATGTCTTTATGTCATGATGTTTTTCCTTGAAGAATCAAATTCATTTAAATCTAAGCTGTGAAGAAAATTAGAGTGGGAAATGCACTGACCCTTTTGTACTGGGTTACATAAATATAAGTTCATATATCTTTTATTAATTCTTCATATTAAAACAAAATCGCATCATCCCGACCCAATAAACCTAATGGAAATCTGTCGAACTGGAACTTTGGAGGAGAACTCTGGACATCGCTTAAAGAAATACGTGCGCCTTATTGATTTTTATTTTAAAATCGGAGAGTTGTTAATTAAAATGCTTTTCCATAACTTGTCAAGCCTTCAAATAACAAATGGGAAACTCTGAGAGGTTTGTTTAACCTGACAAATTGCTGACCTTTCATTCTGCTGGCTGCTCATCTGCTGCACGAGACCTTTCCCTTCCCTCTCTGGCTTGTGGGAGGTTTTGTGGTGCCTCTTCCAGTGGGTGCCACCAGCCTGACCCTGCCTGTGGTTCCTCAAAAAACCACTCATTAAAAGCCATGGGAATGAAGGACTGGGGCAGAGCTCAACTTTTCCTCTGCTGGGAATTTATCTGTGGGCATCTCACTCCATTTTCCAGCCTATGTGTTGCTGTTGGGTAGAGGCATCCAGGAGGTGCTTTGTGAGCGCAGGTGGTTTGTGCAAAGAAAAGGTAGAAGTGGAATTGAAATGATGGTAATGCCACTTAGCCCTAAAACTCCGAGTATTTACCGCTATCCTAACAAAAATACAAATTAAAGGATAAATAAAGGATCTGTACAAAAAAATCCCAGTGTTTCTTTCCATCCCCTTCTGTGGTTTGTGTGCCTTTGAGCATCTCTCCCAGCCGAGCATGGCAGCAGGGATGTTGAAATACCACATGAGAAGCTGTGGAAGTGCTTGTGACGTTTCCAGCACCAGCTGGAGCAGGAAGCACCAGAAGTCTCACAGGACAAAGGTTCTCATAAGTTCCCAACCCAGTTTGGCATGAGAAAGAATTCTGATAGATTTGGGACAAACCTCAGATTTCCTCTTTCTTTTGTTTTTTTAAGGAGCAGAGCTCAGGCAACAAAACCACTCTACCTTTTGAGATATTTCCATGACTGCATCCTAAAGAACATGAAAAATACTCCAATTTTTGAATATTTTGAAGTGTTTTGTAGTATAATAGTAAACTGAATATTTTGTGGTAGAAACACACCAGGTTGGACAGAGCATTAGCTATCCCTCAGCTTTAACCATCCCATAATATGCCACTTTCTAGAAAATTAAACCAGATCACTCAGAAAGTAGAAATGGACACCCACTAGATCAGGTTGCTTAATTCCCCTTTCCTGGAAATGTTCAAGGCCAGGCTGGATGGGGCTTGGAGCATCCTGGTCTCATGGAAGGTGTTCCTGCCCATGGAACTGGAGGATCTTTATGGTCTCTTCCAATCCAACCATTCCATAATTCCATGAGGGAGACATGTAAACTGTTTTTGTGTGATTTAAACTAAAATTTAATGGCACTTTGCCACAGCCCAACTCCTCTCCCACAGCACCAGAAATGTCCCACACCCTCTGGTAAACAGTTCACCATGTCCAGCCTTGGCAAATGCTGGATTCCATATCTTATATTCCACATTTTTTAAAATTTATGCTTTGGGGATTGTACAGAACAATCAAAAAAAAAAAAAAAATCTCTGAAGTTGGTGTTTGGTTAACTTTTTTTTTTTTTTCAGTTTAACCAGAGAAACTTGAGCCATGAAACACATCCCTGTCCAAGTGCAGGAGGATGCTGCACCCAGAGCACACTTCAGCCTGCATTTAACTCATCTAACTTGAATTAAAATAATTACCAGAAAAGCAGAGACCTTGCATGGTCCCAGAAGAAGAAAATCCACTTTCCTGACACTCCAAGCACTGCTTTCAAAAAATGGCAAAAGGATTCACCTGAAAAATGCAGATGGATTCATAAAATCAATCCATGCACCTATTTCACAGCAGCCAACCCCTCTCCTCCTACAGCAGCTGCTCTGTGAATGAAGCCACAAAATGTTTGCTAAGCAGATCTTTGGCCCCTTGTTTTTAGCAACCTTCCAGATTTTATGCCAGCTCCACGGTCTACCCAGAAGTAAAGGAAAACATTTGGTCTACAGAAAAAAATTACAGAAATGGACACAAACAGTCCTGTATAATTGATAGTTTTATGAGACTGAACTCTGTAAATTTTTTTAATCTTATCCCTCTAGATCCAGTTTATGTGCACATTTGAACAATGACTTCATATCCTTTCCAAACAGAGATTCTGGGATTCAGTCTCGTCATTTGGCCAACACAAATCCCCAAGTGCCAAGAATTTCTAGTTGTGTTTTGCTTCATGTTTGTCTTTCGCTTGCTCTTTTACAGGATTCCTCATCAAACCAGTCAGTCAGTGGAATGATTCCAGTTTGCACCAGAAGAAGATGTGTAAATCCCTAAATCACTTTGGAAAAGTTAGGATTTTTGTTGTCTCTGACTTTCACGTGCAGGTTCCTGCTGTAAGATTTAAATCTTTATGTGCATTAAAAGAATGAGTTTGCAGAGAATTTGATAGACTGATCAGTTTGCTTTGTGGGCCGTCTTCACCAGCAGACCAGGAGGAAGGCTGCTGGAATATTCAGACACCTCTCCATTTGTTAACTCTAAATTCATCCCCTGCTCTGTCAGAATCCCATGACTTCCACAGCCATGCAGGGAGTATATGATATTTATCACACTTTCTAGCCAAGTATTTTTCACAAGATGATTCTTTTTTGGATTTGTTGTGAACTGCAGCCACAAAAACACACCTAATTTTTTTTTTTTTTTTTCAAGAGGCTACTTTTCCAGCTGAACCAGATCCCTGAAGCTGAGGGCTGACTCCCAAGAGATTATGTTGTATTAAGTGAAATAGAGTCCACTAAAGCCAGAATCTCCTTTAGTTAAACTTTTTCCCCTGTATGTGGACATGAAATTACAATGCCTGATTATGGATCTTGTGGAAGAACTTTTAGAAATTTGTAGAGGATTTTGGCCACAAAATGGAGAACAATCCTCTCCCTTCCATCATGTTGTTGGGTCAGGAAGTTGAATTGTTGAGATGATGCATTTTGCAGACAGGTGGGAGCCCTGGTCTCCATGTGGGATAAAAGACCCTTTGAAACTCACATAATTGGCATTTTGGTGCTGATGTTGTGGTGAAAATGTGTATTCTTCTCTGCCTGTGGAGAGCAAAAGGAAGGGAGAGGTGATGAAGATACACAGGGTCCAAGGGCAATATGGTCATATTAACATGGCATTAAAGCTGAGATAATTAGGAGGTGGATAGGAATGACACAACACATCTGGGAGGTAAAAATATCTTGGACAACATTCAGTTTGGCTCATAGGAACATTCTGGTCATTCATCCTGATGCCCTTCAAGCTCAAAAGCTTCATTTTTCCTTCCCAAAACCATTCCCAACAAGGACCAGCAGTGCCTCTATTTTTCTCTTTAAACTGCTGGGTGGTGTTTTGATTTCTTCCTACACATTTATCATTCCCACATTTGTATTGTTTTCTCTACATCCATAGCTGAAAGAAAGGCAGAGGACCCAAACCAGGTTGTGTGATGGTACCAGCACGTGAGTCAGTGGACTGAAGGTTTTCTTTGGATTCATGTTTAGATTCACATTTCCTGAAGAGGGGCTGGAGAAACAGAGAGGATTTCCAGGGTGGGAAATCCCACTCCCATCATCACCAGGATTTTGGATAGGGGTCACATCCCTGCAGCCCATTCTGTGCTGACCACAGCAGATCCCTTTGGTGGTAACAGCTTCTGATGAACGTGACTAATCCCAGCAAGATCTGAACCAATAACCCTGAGGTGAACAACTTTGCAGCCTCTGAGCATTTTCTCAGACTGCCTGGGCTGATATTTTAGTTCCCAGACCCCCACCCCCTCCTGGCTATAAATAGATCTCTGCTTTAAAGATTTTGCTTATTTTGCACAATGTATCTTGTCTGGAACACAATTTATATTTTATCACAACAAGCAGCTACCCCATTAAGCTAACATGTATTTTTCCTGAGGTAATTAACATACATGCCAAATTTGACAAGAGATACGTGGTGCGGTTACAGGACATATCTTAATTTAATTAACTGTATTAGGTTCCAGAAATCACAAATATAGAATTTCAGTACTTATCCATCTGTGAACTGTACAGCTTTCAAAAAACTATGTTTATTATTTTCTCCCACCATTACTTGAACCAAAAGTTACAATAGAAGCAAAATTATTTTTTAATGTAGGTTGAAATTTGAGTTTGGGCTTTGAGTGCTTACAAATATTAATTGACCAACGAACCCGCAAGTCGCTTGCCCTAAAAACAACCGTAAGAAACCCCTAATTACCAAAAAAATAACAGTCCCGTTCTCTTATTTAGCTCCTTTCTTTCATGGTTCGAATTGGCACAAGAGGCAGGAGGCTCGAGAGAGCCAGGAGAGCGCGGCCATGAGAGGATTTTAATTTATTGACGGCTCTTGCCCTACTGTACAGTCAGCGCTGCCATTTGAGCGTAATGGATGGAACAGATGTTTGACACTGCAGCACCTCTTCATAACTTCACCCTTCAAAAACAGTTTTACAAGTGCTCGCTCGCGTTGGTTCCCATTCAGCACAGGAAACTGAGGTCATGCTGAAACATGAGGCCCGGGCAGGAGCTTGAACTCATGTGCACTGCAGCTGGGCCCGCGCCCCGCGAGCGCCTTGAGCGATCCGCGGAGCTGCCCTTGTTCCCAACACGGGGACAAAGGGATCAAACTCGACACTGTAACATCACTGTAACATCAGGGGACACTTACCCTCGCTGGAACATCAGGGGACAACGTGAGCCCGTGGCTAAACATCAAGCTTTCCCCGTGGTTAATTCTGTTCCTCTTCCATGTGGCTGTTTTTTAATAATTTTTTCAGGTTTCTGTACCAACGCTGAAAAGTTTTCTGGACTGTGTTTTTCTTAGTATTGCCTAGAAGCAATAATTCAAAAAGCAACTGACGTTTCTGATATTCTGAGCTTTATTTTTTTTTTCTAGATGATTATTTTAGCACATGCTCATCTCTGGATCTGTCAAAAAATCTTTCCAGGCGCACAATGTGGGTAATTCTGTGGCTTGTTTTAATAAAGATAACATAAGGTTTGTGCAGTTGGAGGTGCTGATTACCTTCTGTTACTTTCCCTGGGAAAACAATTAAGGCATTTAGGTAGGGAGATTTGGTACCCAATTTGGAAAACCATAGCAGGACACCAGCTTGATGTGGTTGGAAATCCCATATCAGAAGTTTTTCTCCTGGTGTAACTTCAGCTCCTTCCAGTACAAGAGCCCTGACAGCCTCGGGGTTTCTCCAGCACTTTCATGAAAACTAATACCTGCCTGCAGCAAGCTGCAGCTCATCTCCCAGCACCAGCACTTGGGCCTTGAACTTTCTGCATCTTTGCTCTCTGGCTTCCATGTACCTTCATATATAATTGTATTTCTGAACTCGCTCTTAATTAAAGTCAGCCCTTTAGTGACTTTGTGGCCCACTCTGGAAGGAAATCTGGCTGTATAGTGGTAGCTACACAGCACAAAATTATGGTTTAAAGTGCTGAAATTGTGTCAGCAGGGCTAAAAATGAAGATTTCTGCAGTTAACTGAAAATTGAAATGCCAAAGCACAGTTTGGTCACAGATGTTCCTGCAAGGCTGGACTGGACAATCACTTTTCTGCCCACCCCTCAAAGCGTTCTAATGGAAGGAGTTGGGTTTGTCCTGGTAAAATCATATATTTGTTATGCTGCTTTTCCAAAGCATCTCTAAGAAGTTCCCCCTAAAAAGAATCTTCATTTTCCTGCTCCAGCTGCTCTCGTGGGCTGTACAAAATAAAACCCCACTCCTTCCTTCAGGAGGCTGTAAAATCTGTTATAGCAGAAAGTGACCTATCACATGGAATTCCCTAAAACTCCTGGAAATGCATATTTTTGTCTTTGCCTGCCTATTTCCATGGTGATAACATGCACTATTAAGAACAGACTATCTTTTACAGCAAGATAACATGGATATTTGTGGATAACACCCTCCTTCCTGCACAGCAGCGTGAGCCTGGGGTTGGCAATTCCCACTGTGTTTGTTCCCTCTGTACCCAGAGCCATCAGCATGGAGGGCAGGAGCCAAGGAAGCCACACCAGCCCTGGCTCCACTCAGAATCATGGAATGGCCTGGCTTGGAAGGGACCTGAAAGATTATCCACTTTCAAATCCCTGCCATAGGATACCTTCCACTATCCCAGGTTGTTTCAAGCCCCATCCAACCTGGCCTTGGACTCTGCCAGGGATCCAGGGGCAGCCACAGCTTCTCTGAGCACCCCACACTCACAGGGAAGAATTTCTTCCCTTAATCCCATTTACCCCTCCCTTGTCCTATCACTCCAGGCCCTTGTAAAACATCTCTCTCCATCTTCTTTGCAGCTCCCTTCAGGTACTGGCAGGTCACAATCAGGTTGCCCTGAAACTTCTCCAGACTGAACAATCCCAATTCTCCCAGCCTTTCCTCGTAGGAGAGGGCAGAAAAGATCTCCAAGGTCACCTAGTCAGCCAAATGCCACCATTCCCACTAAACCCTATGGTGAAGTTTTGGTTGCCAGTAGCACCAACACTGACCCTGGCCCTGAGGGAGGGACAGCCGCCCACGGGCCACGGGCAGAGGTTGTGCTCAGAGCTGTTTGCATTCCTCTTCACATAAAAAACACAGTAAACCCACAGAAGGCTCCCTCTGCCAACTTGCCCTGATCTCAGAGATGTCCCTGCTCAGGACAGGAGGGTTGGACAAGATGTGCATTCAAGGTCCCTCCCAACTCAAACCCTTCCATGAGCAGCTGGAATTCCTCTGCCGTGCCTGGTTTAGAGCGGTGCCTGGAACAGCCCTGCTTTCCAAGCAGCCTGACATGCACGGAAATGCCTGTGCTGCATTTCCAGGGTGCTTTTCAGCGTGTTTTTCTCCCCCTCCCATTCCCCAGCATGGTCCCACTGAGTCCAACCACATGGCTGGAGCAACCCTTCCATCCACACAGTCTATGCAAGAGAGGAAAAAGTCCCACGTGCGGTTTTCAGCTTTGTTTTCTCAACCTTTAGCAGCTGTTTGTTTGCTCTGGGCCTAACCACAGGCCCTGGGTCTAGGAGTTGTGTGATGAAGGACAACCAGATCATTTTTCCTTCTTGCTCTTTATTGTCCCCTTCAACTGATAACCCGTCCTGTCACTGGCATGGAGAAAACACCAAGTTTTCCACAGGGCTTGTGCCAACGTGCAGCTGCAGTGGCAGTTGGTTCAAAACCTATGGAGAGTTTAACAGCATCCAAAGGACAAATCCTACAAACCCTCACATTTCACATTCGGGAAAATGCGGGATAGGAAAATTTTCCCAATTAAAGACAAGCCTGCATAGTTTGGTTTGTTGATAGTCTTGCAAAAGGAAAACAAAACAACTCCTTACCAAGGTTTGCTGGAAGCCCATAGCTTTTTTCCTATGGGAAAAAAAGGCTGTTCCGTGAAATTGTGGGGAAAATTTGAGCTGACAGCCCAAGATTAAATTCACTTTTCTGACTCGGAGATGGCGACAAGTTTAACTATTCTGGCTTGGCTCAGAGTGTTTGGGCTGGGGCTGTGCCTGCAGAGGACGTGAGTGTGACGCCAGGTCGGGGCTCCAGCAGTGACCACAGGGTCCCTTTTCCCAGGCACAGGAAGAGCAAACATCACTGCAAGGAGAAGTCCCCCAGAAAGGCAGAATTTTACCATGTTTCTAGCAAAAAAACCAAAACCAACCCCATGGAGTGGCTGTTTAGTCCAGACCAACCAAGTGACCACACTAGGCAGAAGATGTCCTTTCCCTGAGTTTTTAAAGAATGTTTTGAAACACTCATCGACCACAATCTCTTAAAGAAAATTGAGACAACACCTTTCCAACTCAACATTTCTGTTGGTGGAGAGGTCACATGAAAATTGTTGCTGTAGAGGTTGTGGATGGTGGAGCTGGAGTCTGAGGCAGCTCGTGGAGACCCCAGGCTGTCAAAATGCTCACCCCTCTGCCTCTCTGGCCTGAGCTAGGGACAGTTTCTTGCTTTTTAACCATTTCTGTTAGAAATTCTTAGGTTTAGTCATGCCTTCAGAACCTGAACTCTTGCTCTCATGGCTACTTCTGATATTCCACCTTGGTTTAAGTCTTAGCCCAGATGTGAAATGAGATTTCTGTGCTCACTGGAAAAGTTCTAAGGTTTACAAGGAGCAAACAGAGCAATGTCAGGCTCTGGGTAGAGACCACGAGTGTGAAATCCAATTCTGCCAATAAATTGGTGCCTTTGCCTTAACATTGCAAGCCATGCTCTGGAGTTTATTTGAACACATAAAATATGCTAAAAGTTTAGCAGCACCACTGTGTAAAGAAGAGTTGGATGAAGTATATATTTTTAAATACAGCAAGTAATAAAATGTTGCGTAAATTCCCAAGAACATCATTTTGGGGCAAGCACAATAGAATGCTTAATGTGTATATTCCCAGGTCTGTTGTTTTTATTCCTCTTTTTTTTTTTCTTTCTCCTGATTTAATCTCCTCACCCAGCTGATGGTTGGCATTATGGGAGCTGTGGGGAAGAGGGTTCATCCACAGACATTTCCAATATCATAGCTGTGGGACAAGGGATGTGAGGTGCTTGCAAGGTGCTGCTGTATCCATCTCCACTGGTGCAGCTGCATCCTGCTGTGGGAGACAGCTCAGAGCTGCTATGCACAGGGTGGGATTGTTGTTTGCAAAAGGACCACAGGAAAGAGAGGGAAATGTAAAACAAACTGGAAAAAAAAAAAAGGCAAAGATTCCTTCTCAAATGAATTTCCTCCAAATTTATTTCCTTTTCATTTAACTTGGTTGAGAAACATCCCCATGGGCTTCATCAGAAAATCAATCTCTCTGTTTTAAGTTCTAAATGGAGTTTTAAGTAGCTTGTCCTGACATTCAAAGCTCCACGAGATGCCCACATTCTCATCAAGGCAGTACAAATGTCATTCAGAGCCATTCCTGCAGGTCCAAGAGAAAAGCTGGAGGCAGCATTGCCTCTTTCCAGACCAACCTTTCGGGTCTGAGTCAGGTGGTGTTGCCTGTTCCTTTTACAAACCTTCCTGTGCTTGATTGTTTTTAGGGATGAAACACCCAAATTTAGGATCATGCCTTTCAATGAGTAGCTTCAATGCTTCAAGAGGGTTTTGCTCCCTGGTTGCAAATCAGATTTTGCCCTTTTGCAGAACCATGATGCCCCAGGAGGCTCAGAGGTCTCATGTGCTTGTTGGTTACCTGCTTTTATGCTGCTGCTTTCCAGGTAACTGTTTTGAAGTTATTTTAAATTATTTTAAAATTAAGGACTGCTCTGTTGTACATCTGAAATTATCCCAAATTGCTCCCAGTTCCTGCTGCAATCCCAGTCCGTTTAGAACTATCCATTCTGGAAATAGGAATCTATATTATGTGGACTTCCAGTAGGATAGATATAGACCAATTCAAATAAAAAAAGGGAAATTCAGGATAAAGTTATGGATAAAATTGTTCCCTGTGAAGGTGGGGAGGCACAGGGTGCCCAGAGCAGCTGTGGCTGCCCCTGGATCCCTATCAGTGCCCAAGGCCAGGCTGGACACTGGGGCTGGAGCAGCCTGGGACAGTGGGAGGGGTCCCTGCCAGGGCAGGGGTGGCACTGGGTGGGCTTTAAAGTCCTTTTTCATCCAAACTATTCCATGATTTCATATCAATCCCAAGAGACATATTAAGGAAAAAAAAATCCAAACAGCCTCTGGCATTAAAATTGTTGTATTTTATTTCTTTCTGTGATTTCTAGAATATTAATTTTCAGTTCTTATGAAATTTTAGCAATTGTACCTCAGAGAGACCTGTTACTTTATTATGTAGCATCAAATAAATATAATAATAAAAATTGCTCCACTGGTCCAATTTAGCTCTCTCTACCTGTATGTATGTATTTAATAAATACTGATTAGTGGGTACTATTTAGCAATACATCTTCTGTATTTTATTTGACTTGTCAGCTAATACAGTGCAGTACTAAAAATATAAGAGATGTTAAAACTGCAACTCTTTGGCACTGAGCAGGAAGTTTCTGGCATACTGAGAACAAATTTTGGTACAGTTTGCCCACACGGCAGAATTTTCTTTGGCAGGTTTTACCTGCTCATCTCCCATGAAATTCCATGGGCTGGAAGAGTGCCCTCCTAAAGAGAGAAATCTCAGCATCCCTAATGAGGGGCCAATTCCCAGCCCCACAGCATCTTCAAATGGGATTTGGCAGAGGTCTGCCTTTTTGGGATTTGGATGGATGGAGCTTTCCCTCCATGCAGCACAGCACTGGCAATTTGCAGGGCTGCAATTCCCTTTCATCCATTTTCCTTTCCTGAGTGCAGAGAATTTGGGCCTCTCCACAACGTCCTCCTGCCCATGAGCAAAAAGCCTGGAGGTGGCAGAGCCTTTCCACCTCCTCCACACCTGCAGATACCAAAAAGAGTCAACAAATCATCATTCAAAGCACAGGGACGGGGGGAAAGTCCCTTCCTTGTGCTGGCCTGGCTCACAGATTAAAGGTTCTCTGGTAATGAGGACCCACCAGATGATAATTGATAAGCAGAGTTTTCTCTGTCTGATTTACCTGCCACGTGTGCAGAAATTTCCCAGGGGCAGGAAGAGCTGTTCTACAGGAATGTGGAGTGCTGGACTCTCCAAGAGCCACCAGTTCCACTTGATGGAGTCTGGAGTCCTCTCTGTGCCTGGGGCAGGTGTTAGGGATGGATTTTCAACTCTTCTACTCCATGGAGCTCTACATTTATCTCAGAAAACCCAGCCAGGGGGTTTAACTCCCAGCTAACATCACACCAAGGAAATAAGTGGAGTTAGACCTCAAGAACATGGAAATCTGTGCTCTCTACAACTCAGGAATATATTATAGGCAGGTTTTCTTTAAGGAAATTAACAGGAAACAACTCAATTTAATAGATTTCTGTATATAAAAAAACCAAAACCTTTGGGTTAAAATCTCTTACACATTTTGCACACAGAAATATAGATTTTTCTGTATGTATTCAACAGGATCCACACAAATTGAAGATAATTTGGGAAGACTCTTTTAAGGAACGCTTGCTATAAATACATAGAAATAAAATCATTAAAATGTTAATATAACATATAAAATCAAACAAAAGACCTGCTGGAGACAGGGTCAAGCCTTAATTGTGTAAAAAAATCCTTTCTTAAAACAAAGTCCTGGAGATTTGAATAATTTTCCTTTTAAAATGTCAGTACAATCTAGGTTTGGTTCAGTTAAATTTGGAGCAACTCTCCATAATGAAAGGAAAGAATGAATATAAACACGTTTCAGTAGGACTTTGGGATTCCTGACTCCTGTCTCTTTAGGGAGACTGTTTTTCCTTATGGCACAGGTCTGCACTCTTAAAGACCTTGCTATGAAATAATGAGAAGTCGAGGAGAGAAGGAGAACAAGCATGATTACCTTGGAAAATTCACTTAATTAAAGAGACCCAAAATGATGTGTCCATTATTAATGCTACCAGAAGTAGCCAAAGAGATTATCCAGGTGAAAAAGAGGAAAAGAAAAACAAGGGAGTCCCTGCCATAGGTGAGAGCTGAGGTTTTCCTCTCACACCACTGATTTTAAGTAAGAAATTGTATTTTTCAAGAGTTTCTGCTGCCAAAGGGGCTGGGAGCTCCTGTGTTCAGACAATGCTGCACCACATAGTTGTGTGCTCTTAATTCAAACCAATTTAATGTAGGTTAAATGGAGAGCTTAATTTATATAAAATATGTGTAGACCCCTTCTGATAACGGGGTATTTCCCATGTCACACAACCCAGTGTGGCATAGGCATCAACCAGTAAATAATTCCCTGGGACCCCCTTCCCCTGCAGAGGATCCTGACCATGGAAAGGACAGTGACACTCCTTCTCCACCCCACACTGGAGGGCTGGGATGGCATCTGCAGCCTGGTGGCCACAAAAAGGTGAGGATTGGCCAAAGAGTGACTCTAAAGACACACAGGTGGACAATGGCTTTGACAGCAGAGAGAAGGAGCACTTCCCTGGAGGGGTCCAAGGCCAGGCTGGGCTGGGGTTGGAGCAGCCTGGGGTAGTGGAAGGTGTCCCTGCCATGGACTGGATGGGATTTAAAGTCCCTTGCAACCCAAACCATTCCATGAGTCTATGAAGACCCAACATCCTACAAAGCATCGTCTGGAAGGACTCAACCAATGGTTCAAAAGCAAATATTCCTGTATATTTTCCATGGCTTTATTCCACTGTAGATTCCATTGCCATGGCAGGTTTCACGTGTATCTGAAAAAACTCAAGTCCCCTCCTTACACTGTGTTTTGTTTGGATATGACCCATTCTCCAATTTTTGTACTAAAATGAGAACACAATTCACATATTAGCATTTCCAGACCTGTACAGCTGCAGAATGAGTAAACAGTGGAGTGAGTAATCATTATTAATCTGCAACAGAGAAAGAGTGAGAGAGATGAAAAAAAAAAAAAAGCACATGATTTTGTGGTGTGCTAAACCAGAAAAATATGGTTTGCACTCCTTAAAACATCTCAAATTCTTTTTTATCTGTGTTTTAGAGGTGACAGAGAAAAATCTATCTTTTAGCTGAACTAATCTCCGATGAATTAATATCCTTTTTCATATAAAAGTGTTTGGGGAAACTTGAAATTGTGGCATAACCTATTGATTACATTATTTGAATTAAGTTTTCGAAATCCTGCAGCTGTTTGCTGTCAAGATTTAAACCTACTGTCTATTTTCAGCTGTGCACTTAATACCCATTTCACCTGGTGACTCAATAACATTTTAATATAAAAGTACATGATCAGGGAACATATGTTCAGTGTTCATACGAGGCTTAATAGCGACAGAAGGGGTAACAATTAACAGTTCTGTTTTTTCTGGGTACGCAGGGTCCGAGTTTAAAGTTTTTCCTGGGCCGCTTCCAAAAAATCTCTGTTCCTGGTGCCTTGACCTTTGAGGAGTTTGGAATCAATGAGCCACGTTGCCTTCCATAAGGGTGTCAAGTGCAGAATAAAAAACCGCGTCACATCATTTTTCACCGCGGCCAGATGAGGTCTGAGTGAAGGAACAAGGAACAGGAAAGCCAGAACATCTGAAAAATTGACTCTGCAAGCTGGAATGTGATTCTGCAATAAGGGGCAACTCTCCTTTGCTGTTTTTTTTTTTCTCCCTCTCTCTTTTTTTTTGCCGGAGTAGGCAGGTTGTAGACAGATCTGGGTCTCAGGCTCCCACCCCTGGGGCCCCCGTGTCAAGGCGCGGTGATAGAGCGCCGTTCATTTCTGCAACATCTGTAACGCATCCAGAGATGTATTAATAGCTCAATATGCCAATCTGCCACTGTGCATTTTGACCCAGCGAGGACCAGGAGCATGGAAGGTCTGTAAGGCAGATGTGGGAACGGCAGCAAGGGCTGAAATTAAAGGCAGACCCCGAGTTTTGCACGGAATTGCAGAGCGGTAGTTCTGGAAGAGGCTAATGCTTCCAGCTCAGTTAGGAGGTTAATAGAGCTAATCTTCTGTATCACTATTATTTATAACATGTTGTTGGACTTAATGTTTATGAAGCTCAAGCTGTATAGAGCACATCCAATTATGTTTTCTTACAGCCATGGAGGGTTTTATGAAAAGGAATATTGAGTGAATGCTTTATTGCTGAAAAATATTGTATTGGTTAGAAGGGAAGTTAATCCAATAGGAGGTAAAAACAGTAACAAAGGCTATGGCAAATACGAGATGCTTTAAATTCATTGCATGACATTCTCACCCTAATTATTAGCCCACACTGGGAATAAAAACAGCACCCTCATCTTCAAGTTATTATTTTTTTTCCCCCTTTCCTCATTTTTATTGCACATTTACATAAGACTTGTATGCCTTGTACTTCTTCCAGGCTGCCTTATAAGGTTTCTTTTAACCCTTTACTTCTCTTTTCCACAGCTGTGCAGGAAGGCTCATTTACACCCACGGAGGCAGTGGAAGGCAGGTGACAACAGTGCAGGTGGCTGGGGTAAAGGAGGCCAAGCCACCACGGGCACAGAGGTGGCAGCAGCTTGAACAAAAGCCCAGCAGTTCAGGTGCTTATCCAGCCTCAGCTCTCAGAGCCCCTTGGGTCCAGAAAGCTGGAACAGAAAGTCCTGAGGAAAAAAAAAAAAATTTAAGATATCCACTATTTCCTGTATCTAATTGGATGGGAAACATTGCAAGAGCAAATCTCTCTCGTGGTGCGGAGGACCAGCCCACACCTGGCAGCAGAAATGTCCAGTGGATGGTTGAGTAAGGGGAAAAATCCCCTCTTTGAAAAATGCCCTGTCCCTCGTGAAGGACCATTGTTATTGCAGTTAGGGAGAGCAGAAAGAATGAAGTGGGGGTTTGTGGTTTGTGCTTAATGCCTAAAATAAGGAGAGTTAAAGAAAGTCTGACTGAAGGAAAAAGAGGGAAGGAAGGAAGATTAGCCAGTTAATAAAGGAGATTTATGTGAGTGACAGTGGGTAGGCAAATTGCACTGCTAAATGGGGTATGGACTTCTTTTATGTGGAGAAGAGATTTCATCAATTTTCTTTAACTCAAACTGCACCATAATCGTGTCGTGGGGGCCTTGGCTGGAGGAGACACCCATCTCCTGGAGAAACAGGTCTGGAAACACCCAGCCTGCCTGGCAGAAATTTGGGAATGGTGCCATCTCCTGCATATGTTTCCAACAAACATTTTTTTGCTGTGCTGCAGTTTTGATCAAGGCTTGGGATTTTTTTAATCTGTACCATGAGTCGAAGGTGCACGTGGGCTGCTCTAGCAATTCCTCACTTTCAATGAGCAGCTTAGGAGGACTTTGAGAGCTGAGCAAGGCTGGCTGAGATGGGATCTCAGGAGCCTGACATCTTGGATGATGATGAAAGTTCTTGTTTTTGTCATCATTGTCAAACAGGCTGGGCAGGGAGATGCAACTACACGAAGCATGAGCAGATCGCTGGCGTCTGACCCGTGTCCAACTGGCTTCCAGGAGCATTTCTTCTGAGGGAGAGCATCTGTGTAGCCAGTGGCTGATGAATTCCCATGGAAGCACTTCTGATTTGAGCTCGTGCTATGTGTGTTCCTGGTTAAAAGTGAATTTCTGAAAACACATGGGTTGTCCCGAGGTTCTGCCCGCCGTTATTGGATTCCGTGTTTCCAGCAGGAATTTAGCTCCTCGTGTTACAGATGATGAGACCTGATGAGCTGCTATGAATGTGTTATCTGCATGGAGCTGAGCTGGCTCCTGCTCCAGAGCAGGATTTCCTGGAGCAAATCCAATCTGGGACAGGAGCTACAAGAAAAACATTTTCCTCCCCAGGCCACATCACTGCGGCTTCACATCTCTCTCAGACCTGACACAGTGTGTAGCTACAGGACCAGGGTCTCAACAAAAAGAGTGGAATTGTCCACAGACAGAAATAAATAATCCTCTGTGGCTGATATTTCATTTATCATTTATGCACTTCAATTTATACTCACCTAAATCCTATACATATGTCCTTAAATGCCTGCAGAAATCTCAGATTTCTCCTCTTCCATTAGGGATACCATCTAAAACCTGCTTTCTATTAAAAACAACAGGAAAAAAAAAAAACCAGTTCAGAAAAAGTACATTCTTTCTCCTCCCCAAGCCATTTGGCACTTCAGAGAATCATTACAGAAGTGTGTGTTTTTCAAAGCAAAAAAAAAATTCCCTCTCAAAATCCCACCCTCTTCTCCAGTGGCTTCTTGAGAAAGCAGCAGAGACAAATACCACGGGAAGAGGAAAGTGTGAGGATGAGGAGCCAGAAGAGCCTCAGGTGTCTGTAAAAGGTGGAGATGGGGCCAGAAGAACCAGGGAAAGGAATCTGGGATGGCCATAGGTTAAAAACGCCATTTTCTTGTTGAATCCTGTGAATGGATAGAAGTTCATTAACAACAGGAAATATGAATATTATGTTTAATTTAGAGAGAAAATTCCATGTCTCTGCTTCAGATAAGGCTGGGTGTAGGATTCCAAAGGGTAGGAAGTTAGCCGACTCAGTTTGTGGCTGGATTTTGGGATGTTTAATTAACTTTACTGCAAGATTTTCTTTACCCTTGTAGTGACACAACGCTAGATTACATTGTTTTAATGAGAAAATATTGACTTTTAGGTTGGTGTATTTGAAATGATTATAGCTAAAATAAAAATTACGGGTTGGACAAAGGTGAATTTAGTAATATATCTTTTTGGACTTAGAGAACTGAAGTGGAATAAGAGTTCAAGATGAGTCTTAATTTCCCTGTCAGTGTCCAAAGCCAGCTTGGGCACTGGGGCTTGGAGGAACCTGAGGGAGTGGAAGGTGTCCCTGTCCATGGCAGGGGAGGAACTGGATGAGCTTTAAAGTCCCTTCCAACCCAAAACTGAATTTTAACCTGGTAGCTGAATGACTTTTAAAAGTTTCTTTAACAGATAATTATTAAAAAGATGGAGGAAAGGTTTAGAAAATGATGTTGGGGAAAATAAAAAGGTTTGGAAACACATTTCCGTTGTTATATTCACACAGGTTGGAAATCAAAGGAAAACAATCCTGCTTGGATAATCCAGCTCTTGCTTTGGGCATTTTATCTACCCTGGGCAGAGTCTGGGTCCATTGATAAGAACAGATAATGTTTTGTAAAAGGAGCAGTTAAAGATCTGGTTGCATCCCTGGGTATTCCCAGGCATTGAAAGAAAATCTGGATATTCTACTGAGAAGGCTGGTCTAGGAATAACCTTAAACTACTTGTTTAGCTGGAGGAAAAAAATGTTTGAAATCATTAGGAGTAGGATTAGGGTTATTTAGAGCTGGCCCTTTTTCCTCCTTGTCAAATCATTCAGGAAAATGAGGCCTTATTATCACAGAACTCAAACTTCACACTGATTCTGAACTATCTCCATTTTGAGATGCTCAATAAAACCAGCACTGCAGGGAAATGTTGTTGCACTTTAGGATTATCCAAAGGTCAAATATTCAGAATAATCTAATAGAAAAACACTGGCTTCAATTTAATGAAATAGCATTTAATAGGAGAGGAAAAATATTCTAACCTGGAAGACTTTATTGCAAAAAAATAAAAATTTTAAAAATCAAGGGAAATGCCAAAACCTCAGTTTGTGGTGTTTCATAGCACTCTTTGGGCAGCACAGTGGGACAAGAGATACCAGGAATTCAGGAGGCCCAGTGGGCTCCCTTCAATCACGGGAATTCTCCTTTGGTGTCTGGAGTAAATCTCTGCTTGTCTGTGAGAGAACACAACATGTAGCACTTTATTTGTTATTCTGACTGCTCCTAAATCAGACTCGCTTTGCAAATTTTGGTTTTTCCATGTGGACCTTCTTTGTCTGAATTTTGCTGGGGCAGAAAACAAAAGAGGCTTCAGAGTGATTTTTGGCTTTGTCGGCAGATCCATCACTCCCCAGACACGGCTCCACCTCAGGGCACCAGGCCATGGAGAACACGACCCATTAAGGATCAGCAATGCCCCTTATGTTGGCTAAAAGGATCTTGGATTCAAGAGCAGGGGCAAACACTCAGGTGTTCCAGAATAAAACAATGAACCTGAACTGGTAAATGGTGAGTTTTGGGCTATGAGACTGTCTGGAAAGTTAAGGTCTACTGGAGATCCTGCTCACAGAGGCAATGAGTTCTCTTCATATCTATTACAAGATTTTTGTGAAATTCAATTGTGCTCAGTGAAGGCATTTGAAATTTTATCATTTTATTTATTTGGTATCAGGAAATGATGAAGGGACCCGAGTGTATAATGCAGGATCCGCCACAGATTCCACCACAGACCCTCATATTGCTAAACACATCTATATTATCCAAACATATTGCTAAACATATGAATTCTTTAAGGAAGATTATCTTGATTTCTACTATTTTTAATAAGCCTTACAAGCAGAGCTGTAAAACATCTGCATTTGCTCCTCTCCAAACCCTCGGCTCGTCAGCCTCGAGCGCGTCTTTAAGAGGCGGCGGATTTCTCCAGCCGTATCCATCCTCCCATCCCCATTCCCGAATCCCTCGGTCCCTCAATCCCTCTCTGGCTGCAGCCACAGGCAGTGTTTGGGCAGGCCCTCGGGGTGAGCAGCCAGAGGCTCGGGCCATCCCTGCCTCCCGCTGCCTTCCTGCTCCGTACCGGAGGTGACCGGGCAGGGGGTCCCTGCCGGGGTTACCCTGGGCCACTCTCCCTGCTGCAAACAGGAACCTCCAGCAATGCTAAACAAATCAGGCTGCCAAGGGGGTTTTTTCCTTTTTTTTTTTTTTTTCTTTTTTTCTTTTTTTTTTTTTTTTTTTTTTTTGTTCCTAACTTTCCCATAAAAAGATTCAGGTAAATGTAGCATGACGAGCCAATTTAAGCCAATTTCAAAGTTATTTGAGTAATTGGTTATTAAGATAACACTCTCAAATTTCAATTCAGCAATTATCCTCTTAAAGATACAGAATGTAAGTATAGGAGGAAGAGCCTATGTGTTAAAGCTACAGAGGCCCCTTTTTTAAAATCTAAAATGAGGAGATATTTGACAAAACCATGGAGCTCCTAATCTCATTGCACTGAGACTTATCTTCCAGCATGTGCAGCCCTTCTACGTTGAAAGCAAGTGTTTCTAAATTTTGGAAATGAAGTTGACTATTATTAGTGCTCATAAAGATTAAGAGACTAAGTGAAGACCCTCCTTTTAATATATGTAAGCTCCTTACCCATAACTTAAGAACCACAAGGGGACAGAACATTGTCTTCCTACAAGGCTGCACTGCAGACTGATGCAGAGTGTGATGATGGAAATAATGGCTTTGGCAGATGTACTTGGTTTGGAGCCAATTTCTCCATCCTGATGAATGGTGGAATTACCACAGAAAAGCTTTACAGTTAAAAAAAAAATAAAAAAGGAAAGAGAGGAAAAAAATAGAAAAAAGAAAGAAAAAATGTGCAGCTTATTCCCAGTTAATCAACCCCGTAGGATGGATGGCCATGACCAATTATTATTCCCAGATACCACTGGTTAATCAAAAAGCACACAGTTAAAAGGCCTTGCGTTAGCGACTTGGCTGCTGAAAGCAAGAGTGGAGAATCTGCAAATGTTCACCACAAGATTAAGGTTATGCAAATGCTGGAAAGTTTCCTGTGCTTGCACAGTTGCCTTTCAGGAAGGTGAAGTGGGTTTGTTATCCTCGGAGTGGCACCGGGTGTTTGCTGTCCCTGGAGTGCCACTGGGTGTTTGTTATCCTTGGAGTGGCACTGAGGGTTTGTTATCCCTGGAGTGATGCTGGATATTGTCCCTAGGGTGGCACTGGGTGTTTGTTATCCTTGGAGTGGCACTGAGGGTTTGTTATCCCTGGAGTGATGCTGGATATTGTCCCTGCAGTGGCACTGGGTGTTGTCCCTGCAGTGGCAGTGGGTGTTTTTATCCCTGGAGTGGCACTGAGTGTTTGTTATCTCTGGAGTGGCAGTGGATGTTTTTATCCCTGGAGTGGCACTGAGTGTTTGTTATCTCTGGAGTGGCAGTGGATGTTTTTATCCCTGGAGTGGCA
>VZUI01062073.1:0-79469 GCA_013401135.1 Cettia cetti
AAATCCTGTGCTCAGTTCTGGGCCCCTCACTGCAAGAGAGACATTGAGGGGCTGGAGCGTGTCCAGAGAAGGGCAACGGGGCTGGGGAAGGGTCTGGAGCACAAAGCTGATGAGGAATGGCTGAGGGAGCTGGGGGTGTTTAGCCTGGAGAAAAGGAGGCTCAGGTGGGACCTTATTGCTCTCTACAACTGCCTGAAAGGAGGGTATAGCCAGGTAGGGTTCAGTCTCTTCACTCAAATAACAAGGGATAGGATGGGGAAATGGCCTCAGAATTGCACCAGGTGAGGTTTAGATCCTACATTAGGAAAAAATTCCTCACTGAAAGGCTTGTCAAGCACTGGAATAGGCTGCCTAGGGAAGTGGTGGGGTCACCATTCCTGGGGGTATGTAAAAGATGTGTAGATGTGGTGCTTGGAGCCATGATTTAGTGGTAGACTTTGCTGTGCTGGGTTAGAGGTTGGACTCCATGAAATTGTCTGTTGTCTGTGATCTTGTCTGCAATTAAAAAAAAAGACTGTTAAACTTGAGACCATACATTTCATCTGTTGCTATATATCCTGCCACAGTTGCCTCAGGGTCTTTTCCAACCTACATGATTCTACCACTATTTTTTTGTCATCCTCAGAGACTGACACAGAAAAGCTAAATTTTAAGTGTCACAAAAACAGGCCTAATGGCACCTTTATCTCCTCTCTGCATTCTCCCAGAGCACTACCCTTAATTTTCAGGTTTCCTCTTACAGGATAAATTCTTAAAATTCTCCAATCCAAGGTTTCAGCCTACAATTTCGACATATCAGTTGGTTTACCTGGTAAATCCTACTAAATCCAAAGTGTTTCTGTTCTTTCCTTCAGTGATTTCATAAGCTGCTTAAGAATAGAGTAGTTTTCAGTTTAAACTAGAAACAAAATATTTAGAAACAGTACTCTTCATGTATGTCTGTATTATGTCAGGATTTATCTGCTCCTGCCAGTAAATTAGTTAGGCACTTCCAGAATCTTCAGGCACATTTTATGCCTGTCTCATTTTCACAAGCAGAAATTCCTCATGCAAAGGTTCTTTTTTAAATGTCATTCTTCTGTTATTGCTTATGTCTTAAGGATTTTTTTCATAGATTTTTATTGTCTCTCAGTGACTCCTGAAAAGTTGTTGATGGATGGCTTATACTCAACTATTCCTTTTCTTTTCTGTAAATTCAGTTGGGGTGTCTATATGCATTCAAACTAACATACAGAATGCAATTAATAAACTTTTATAGAGCTGCCATGAATCCATCACATAAATATCACTAAAATCATGTGGTCTGTATGCTAAATAAATTAATCTGTTTCTTATGAGAACTGTACTGAGCTTACTGGAACAAAATGTTCAACCAAATCTGTCATCTGAGATTGCAAAGTAAGTTGTGGATATATCCTGTAAATACAATCTGTATTTAAAGTTAAATACACAAGTGCACTTAGCTTTTACCTGCTATTACATATAGCACTACAAACACAACACATGTTGAAGAATTCAAGTGAAAAATACCTAGGAAGAATAACTAGCAGATATATAATAATTTATCACTGAAATTATATCTAAATTATGCTATTCCTTTAACACCACCACTTTTATTCTTTTCTGAAAATATTCTACATTGAATTATTGCTTTAGTATTAAAAAACTCTCAAACCCTAGGTACAGAATCCAACATTTTGACTTGTTAAGTTTCATCCCATTAATCATTGCCCAGCGCTCCAATCTGAGATCCCTCTGCGAGGCAGCTTCCTAGCTAACGCCTAGTTCCCCTTGTTTTTGTAAATAGATCAGTGTTGTACCTTGTCTTGTTTGACATTTGTTCACGCTCTGTTGTGTACCTACCTTGATCTACTTTCTTGTTTTTTTGGTGCAGAAATACGCTTATAACTTTCCATGAATTTTAATCTAAAAGCTGATTTGAAAGTAGCATTTTTTTTTTTTTGGCTGGTTGTCACAATTTGTAAGGCACGTTCTTTAAAGTCAACAAATAACAGTTTTGAGTCTCATAAGACAAGCTCTAGTCAAGAGATTACGTGCATGAGCAAAAGCATACAGAAAAGGTCAGCAATTTGATATGGGATTTTTTTTTAATATAGTGGGGGAGGTATTTAGATATAAGAGAGTTAGAAACACAACTCTAGCTAGTGGCAGCAGAATTGTCCTTCTAAAAAGCTTTGAAAATGTAGATAAGCAATTAAAAAAAATATTTTTCTATATTTTTTTAAGTTGCCCCCCTCCCAGTTCTACTTAGGCATGACAGATGGAAATTAAATTTCTGAATAACTGATTAACACTGAGAGAGGGTAAAACAGAGAGGGAATTAAAATATATACACTGGGAATATGGATGAAAAGTTCATTTTGATTGAGCAGGTGAAAAAATGGAAATTTGCTGGCAGTTGCATTAAAAATTACTTCTAGTATGTAATACTTTATATCATTCTAAAGCTCAGTATGTAAAATTAATAACACCAAGCATCACTATTTTAAAAAAATCTCAAAACTATTTCAATGATACAAAATCATATTTGAAGCATTAATTCAATTACAGTAAGCAAATAATGAAGAAAAGTGTAATGAAGTATTAAAAGTGTAATGAAGAAAATGTTTTCGGGGCTCAGAGTGCAGCAACTGGTCTCACAGCTTTCTCCTGTCATCCTAAGGGGCTTGGCTACAAGGGAAAACTCCTCAAATGAATAGGCAAACCTCATCAGGGAGTTCCTGGCACCTGTGCTAGATAACCCTGCCTTGGCAGGGGAGGTGGACAAAATCATCTCCAGAGAGATGATCTCCAGAGGTCCATTCCAGTCCTAATAATTCTGTCATTCTGTGACTTTCCTGGACATAATATTATTTTAGTCTCTTATTTAAAAAACAAATAAATAAAAAAAAGCATATTTCACAGCTTGAAACAGCATTTCTGCTGACATGAAAACCATCTGCCACAGCACAGTATGTAGGAACCCAATGAAACAGATTATTCCTTAGAACTGGTATTAAAACTGCTGTTCACTTGGCTAATTTCAGTAAACATATTACGAAAAACAAAGCCAAAGCTGGACATGTAGGCACAGAAACAGACTAGCAGGTCCTGGAACTGCTCTGTGAAATTTCAGGGCAATAAATACAAAGGGAATGGTACCATCCTGGTAGAAAAACTCACTGGTGTAAACTCTCCCAACTTATTACTGTAAAGAGTTGAAATAGCTGTGATTCCTAAAAGCATTTTGTTGTTCAGAAAGAGGTTGAAGGCCACAAGAATGAAGAGATATAAGGCCAAATAATCTGAAAATCATTTGAAGCCCTTCGACAAAAGCATAGCTAGTCATTCAGGAGGGAAAGGGAAATGTTCAGCTTTTTCATTATCTAGTGATGAAAGTGCTTTAAGGAGGAAAACAAATAAACAAACAAAAAAAAACCAAACACCACCTTGCCTACTGATTTCTTAAATTATGTTAAAGGAAAATGACATGTTCTTTACCCCGGGTGAAATTTCCCCGTGGTGAAATTCACTCCAGCTTCCTTCGGCTCGAAGGAGGGACGCAGGGAGTGACCACGGGACGCCCGCGCCGCTCCCCGTGCCCCCGTCGGGGCAGGTGCCCGGGCCTGTTCCCGGCCCTGTTCCGACCTTGTTCCCGGCCCTGCCCCGACCCTGTTCACGGCACTGCTCCGGCCCTGCCCCTGGCCCTGCCCCGGCCGCCTTCCCGCCTCGCCCGCCGCCCTCCGCGTTACCGCGGCGACGGGCGGGAGCCGCGGCGGGACGGGCGCGGGGGGTGGCCGGGCTGCGGGGCTCGTACCGCGGCCACAGCGGCAGCGGGGGCGGCAGGAGCGGAGGGGAGAGCACGGCAGGTAACGGGAGGGGAAGAGGAGGCCGCGGAAGCCCGGGGGGTGCTGTCCGTGCCCGGGTCTCCTAAGGTGCCAAGGCTGTCCCTGTGCCTGTGTCACCTCAGGTGTCGATCTCCTGTGGCTGGTCCTGTGGCAGCACCACCTCTGGTCCTGCTCCCTTTTCAGCCAGTGTCCTTCTGGCAGTGTCACCTCCGGTGCGGGTCCCCTGTGGAGACAGCGCCGCTTTGGCAATGTCGCCTCCAGTGCCTGCTCCCTGTGGAGCCAAGGCTCAGTGCCATGTGTCATTGCCCACACGTCTGTGGGTACCCATCCCCGTGCGCTTGAGAGCCCCCCTGCCCCTCCCCACGAGGAATTCGGGCTGTTCCATGCTCCCCCGTCACCCGTAATGTTCTTGCACGCAGGTGGGCTTGCCTCACATCCTTGTGTCCTGCTGGACCACAGAAGCGGGCTGGTCTCAGCAATAGCATGGTTCTGATCTTCCTGCCGAGGTATTTGAGGGCTGCGTGTCTTCGGCTGCATCTGCCAGGCAAGGGAGTGAGCAGTCAATAGGAATCCGAAATTGCGTTTGAGAGCAGTTATAGCCTGAGTGGAGGTTAATCACAGTGTGCAAAGGTACAAATGTCTGATGAACGCAGCCATGGATCCATGGCAAATTTAGATTCACGTGCTTCCGAGTGTCTTCACAAATCATTGACATCCCACAACAGGGAATGATCCAAAACAAATTTCCGTGTGGAGACCCAGGGCTCGGTTCAAGTTCAGCACTACCTCTGTTGTCTCAGTGCTGCACCAAGTCGAGAATTGCTATCAGAGAGCCGAGCTTACTTCCAAAGTTTTTGTCTGCCCATTCTAGCCTGTAATTAGAGCTGCGCTCTCCTGCCTTGTTGTTTGCAATGAGAAAGTTCCATAATATGAAAGGAAAGGATGGAACTATCCAGTTTGCACTACTTGGCTGTGTAAATGAATGCATTTAAGAATCTGAATTACTTGATTTTTGGTGTTTCAACAGGTTAAAACAACTATCAGTGTTATGGAGGAGGACTTAGAAGTGTTCCAGGAACAAGCTGTGACTAAGTATGTAATGACTTATTGTCTTGGGAGTTGAATATGATGGAATTGAATAATGTAGGTTTATTAAAACTGTGAAACACAAAATATTGATGATTTTGGAAGCAAACTTTTTTTTCTATTTCTTCTGGTTTCCATGCAAACTAGAGAAGTTGCTAATAATTAAGACATCTTATTGCTATGGCTTATACTCTACACACTGTTTTTGTTAGTTATTTAAATGTTTCAAGTATTAACACCTGTACCAGAGTGGGGGGGGATGAAAGCTATGTGGGGTTTTATTAAGATGCTAAGAAATGTTATTTCAAATGTTATTTTTAAAAAAGTACTTGAAGTTGCTAGGCTACAGTGATATAAACTTACTTATCACAGCTCTTAAAACATTAAGAATCTTGAAAACAAGATTCATTGCTAAAGCCCTAGCCTTATTTTGCACAGATAATAACAACTGTTCTCCCCAAGTATTAAGTGCACTTTTCATAAGAACACATAATCATTTTTATTTTTACATAATCCAAGTTTAGTTCTTTTAATGTTAATATAAAAAAGTTAGTATTTATTTAATCTAAAAAATATGTTAGCACAAATTCTCTCTAAAAAAGTGAGAAGGAGTAAGATTTGATGTGGGACCTCATCCCATTCAGCATCTTCAAGAAACACACAAATATAAGAAGTAATTTCCCACTTAATGACTTAAACAGCATATTTATCCATCATAATTTTGTAAGTAAACGTACTAACTACTTTTCAAATTAAATAGTGCAAAAATATTTTTAAAATAAAAGGGGCATGATCTATCATATTTTATTCTAGCCCAATAAAGTTTTAAATGGGATTTAAAAGTGTGCTGTGTCATACTGAAGAATAATGGTGCACTTTTCATGATAAATATAAATTGCTGCAGTGAAATATTCTGATCAGTGTGGTTCCTCCCCTCTTTTTTCCTTTTTTTTGTTTTTTTGTTTTTTTGTTTTTTCTTTGAGGGAATCCTTTTTTTCATATCATACTTATATGATTTGTAAAAGTAACTGTATAAAAACTTGAATTATGAAGCCCCAAAGGTGTTGCTATTCTTTGGCTACAAGTTAGAAGCCTATTTCAAAAATTCAGGATTCTGCTTTGCCTTTATTTTAATCAATATAGGAAAATTCAGGCTATTGCAGGTGAATCTAGAGAGATTTGTCCCATCATAAACCATAATTCTTGCTAGCTAGTTGTTTCCGTTAACTGTACAAAGAATCTGGAAGAGTAGTTTAGAATACACCTTCACTGAAAAGAAACAATTTCAGTCTATGCTGACAGTATTCCAGGGATCATGCAGTGCCTTTAAAATTTGGGAAAATGGCTGAGTAATGGTGGTGAAAATCATGACAATTACATGCCAGCTGCAAATTATCTATCCATAGATGTGTATGATTCAGTATGGCTGAAAGCTGTTAACATACATCACATACGTGACATACATCACTTAGTTGTAGTTCTTACAATGTAACTTTGGGGTAGAAGGTTCTATCATAACTGGTTTGTGTATTTCCTATTTTTAGAGCAAAGTTTGCAATAATAAAATGAATTAATATTGACTGTAGAAGCTGTGTTAAATATCCAAACCTAATGAATATACTATGTAAGATTGAATAAGTTTTGCTTGTGTTTGCATAAATATGGTTATACTTATTTTCCTATTTGTGAGGCAAATGTAAATAATAAAGGGAGAAATTATAAAGTCCAGGCAGATGGTATGAACCAAACATTTCTTAAATCATCTGTTTTTAAATAACATCTTCATTCTAGAGTGTATGGACAATACCACTCTTTCTATGTCTGTTAGGAAACAATCAGAAAAAAGCAGACCTGTGCAGAACTCCAAAGCAAAATATGGATAAATAGAGCTTAAAAGGTCTAAGTAGTGTAAAAATCATTTGTGATAAAGAAAAAGGCCTGGAGGTGGTAAAACTTTTTATCTGGATTTTTGTCTAAATTTGGAAACATTTTATTTTACATGAAGATAAATAGTTATTAATGACAGTAGAATATGGCTCGTCTCTATTTTCACTTATATGGAGACAGAATAAAAGATGACTAAGAGCTTGCCTACACCACTTTAAAATGAGATAACTTTAAGTGTTTTGAGCTGTTTCAAAGTAAATGAACAAAAAAAAAAAAATAGCTGCCACTTGCTGAAGAACAAGTCGTTACATCCCTGTATGACAAATCTGTTCGATGCATGCATTCAGCAAACTGGGAATGCTGAACCCACATGGGTTTTGTTTACATGATATCTTATTAAACAAACCACTGCATTGCACATCCAATGACCTAAATAAATTCTCATGGCTGTGGTGCCATATAATTGACTATATTCTGAGGGGGCTAATTAGCACTCTTTTCAAAATACTAGTGGACTAAAGCAGCAGTTACTGCAGCAAGTAGCACCTCTCTGCTAGTGGGAGATGACCACTGCAGATCAGTGGTCAATACCAGAGCCTTGGTACAGAGTAGTTTTGGTAGTAGAACAGCAGCAGTAATCTACAACTTCATGTACAGATTTCCTTTTGCAGCTGTAAATGTGCTTAGAGGATCCAGGTAAGGAATTAGAGAAAGTGAAAATAGACTGAGATGCTCTTTCAGAAAGGATTTTTCTTTCAACAACTCCTTTTATATAATGGCTCTAGGTTCAAGAAGCATGCAAGAACCATTAAGAGAAATTTTTTTAGCAACAAAATTTGCCATGTGCAGGAAGATCTGAAAGAGGCAGGTGAAAATTTAAGAGTGAAGGATGTCAGCTGTGGTGGATCTGAAAGGAAGTCTGATGATCTAGGCTAGAAGTTCTGTTCTTACTTGCATAACAATATTAAGGTTATCCATGTGACACACAATAAAACAAGTACCTGTTTCTGAAGGCTGAAATCAGCTAGCTGAGTCATTGCTGATGGTTCTCCAAAGTGTTGCCATGTGACATTTGAGGAGGCTGGAAGTGCACAGGTCTTTACAGCAATATCAAGGGAAAGGTAGTCCTGATGTAGTAGGTAGACCTGATAAAGCACTATCACTTTATATTCTGTTTTCAAAATCCCATTGTATATTCCACCCAGAGGCAGTCAAAGTTTACCCATCATTAATGCTACTTTTGAGATGGGTTCCAGGCACTTGGGAGGGAGATGTTTTTGTTTTGAGAGACATACATCACTTGCTTGCACTTTGGTTATTGTCATCCTATGATTCATATTGAATTTTAAAACACCACTGCCAACAGTTTTAACATTAAAAAGTCATTAAGATTTATGTGTGCGTTTAAAAAGCCCTTCCAAGCTTAACACTGATACTGTTACAGTTTCAAGGATTTGTGGGTGTAAAAGAAGTTTCAAAGAATTTAACTTTAAAAAATCATGCTAAGTTTTAATTATGGTATTACAAACCTAAAAAATTCACTCAAATTTCCTGTAATAATTATCAAAACAAGGGATGTGCACAATTTAAGCACCAAATAAAAGATTTGTGATAAACCCATATCAACATTAAGGAGCTGTATTTTCAGTTTAGTGCAGTCAAAAGTTAAGCATGCAGGCAAACTCAAGATTGATGAAGTGGGGCTCCATCTACACTTGAAGGCATCATTTAACTTTCCCATTTCTTTCTTTCTTTCTGTTGTTGAAAAGTGGTTAGTTTGATTACAATTAAAACAGAATTGTAGCAATGTAAATAAAAATCTGTTTTCTCCCATATTCTTTGTTTGAAAAAATAAATCTCTTTATGTTTTTAGAGCCTCTCCATGTGAAGCTGAACTTCAGGAATTAGTGCATCAAATTGACATCATGGTAAACAGAAAGCAAGTAGAATGGGAAAGAAAGATGAGAGCTTTGGAAGCAAAGATGGATATCCAGGATCAAGAATTAGCGAGTGCCCAAAGCAAACTGGATCAAAAAGGTCAAGAGGTATTTAAGAATATCACATTCTATAAAGAAAGTATTTATTCTGGTAGCTTCTTATTAGTATGCTTTAAGTTCTCTATAAGAAGACTGTTTGTTCTATCGTGTAAAAATACCAAACACCCCTTAAAGGTCACTAATTATCCTTAGTGTTTTGTTTTAAAGTGTGCTTCTGTTCTGAAAAGTGATTGTAAAAATGTCATTGAAAATCTCATATTTCTTCTATTTCCCTAAAGTCTACATCAAATATTCTTGGGTTAGCTGTAAAAAGATAATTTGATGTTTTTTTCCAAATGCCAGCACTTCTCATTTCATCTGAAATTTTAAATGGAAGAATGCAGTTCAAATAGGTTCCCAAAAGTATGTCTTTGTTACTCCTGTTTATACCTGATTTTTAAACATTTTACATGATATATTTTTGTATGATAATTTTATTCATTGTGAAGATTCGAAATGTATTACTACTTAGACTTTCTTATGAAACTTAGAGCCCCAGTATACCTGATGTTGTCTGTACTTCACAGTCTTTTCTGCTGAATAGTTATTCAGAGGCATGAAGAAATCCCTGCATAGCATTCAGTTCAGCTGAATTTAGGCGTTTACAGGAGGGCATCCTTGTGTGAGCTAGGTGGCTAAATTGCCTGTGTGGGTTTTGAAAATGGAGTGACTCTCCCTAATGAGCAATTAGGAACTTGCCCTTAGTCCCTGCCGTCAGAGGAACCAAGAGAATTCAAGTAGCCCATCCACAAAGCCTCAATTTATTTGCTGTACAGAGTCATTATCTGAAATACTTTAGCATTTTCTACCAAGCTTCCAGCTGCCCCTCCAGAAAAGCACAGGTGCCATGTATGCTCTCTGTCATATTTCTCAGGTCTCTGTGAAACTCAGTAATATCACAAACGGCACTGCACTTAGGGAGCTGAAATGAGTCTACAGTGTCTTCTGGTAATTGGTACATAAATACTGGAAGGTAATTTGCATCATTTTATAAGTCATGCAAAGAAAATTTTTGCAATGGGGAACAGCATAGTTGGGTTAAAAAGCTTTCAGAAATGGTCTTTCATGACAGATTTGTATTACAATTAAATCATAACATCAGCGTGCAGTGAGATTTTTTACTATAAAATCCCTAATTTGATGTTAACACAATCTGGCTCTGTGGTATGCAGTTTTATTATCAGGTTACTGAATTAATACTTATTTTTTAATATCTCTCCTTGAAGCAGTGGTCTTCTTTCAAAGTTTCAAATTACTTTCCCAAAAATTACATGTTTTGAAAAATGTCAGAGATTTGAATGCTTATTTTAACTTTAGGTGGGACTACTTCAACAAGAATTGGAAAACTTACAGAAAACTAAAAATGAAATGACTCAGAGTTATGAAACTCAGCTTCAAGCACTGAAATCTCAAGTAAGAAAAATGTCAGTTTCATTATTTTGTGATTGCAGTATAAAAAACTAACACATGCCAAATTGTATAGATGTGCCATTATGGATTTGGGAAAGATTACTGTGTCATACAAATGATGATGATGACTACAGCTTCCTTCCAGGCTCCGTTATGATTTAGGTACTGTCGTGTCAAAACTCTTTGGATGGCTTTTGATGTGGATTTGACATCTGTTACAAAGACAGATAATTGATTTCCTAATTTCAAACTAATAAACTAAATCCTTGGTGAATAAATAAAACAGGTAGTTGGATTCATGCTAATATTCATGCACATTAGAGATTTTAAAATTTATACTGTGCTTGTCATGTCTTTGCTACATCTTTCTGTGATTTCAGTTTCCCTGATTTACTCAACTGTTCAAGTGGCCTAATAGCTTTCCATAAGGTATAGATTTCCATTGTAACAAAACTGGAGTAATCCACATTAATGATGTTGGGAGTTTGTTCTGACTATATTTATTTCAGAGTGTTTTTGCAGCCCAGAAAGCCAGTTGTATCCTGGGCTGCATAAAAAGAAACGAGGCCAACAGATTGAGGGAGGTTGTTCTCCCCCTCTTTTCTGTGCTGGTGAGGCCCCACATGCAGTGCTGTGTCCAGCCCTGGAGTCCCCAGTACAAGACCTGGACCTGTTGAAGTGAGTCAAGAGGAAGCCACAAAGACAATCAGAGGGTTCTGGACCATCTCTCTGGTGAAGACAGGCTGGGAGAAAGGACAAGGGCTTTTAACTGAATAAGTGCAGATTTAGACTCTACCTGAGGAAAAATTTATTGGTTTTTTTCAGTGAGATGATGAGACATTGGAACAGGTTGCCCAGAGAAGTTGTGGATGCCCCATTCCTAGAAGTGTTCAAGGGCAGACTGGATGGGGCTTAGAGGAAGCTGGTCTAATGGAAGGTGTCCCTGTTTATGGCAGGGGAGTTGGACTGGATGATCTTTTAAAGGTTGCTTTCAACCTAAAGCATTCTACGGTTTTATGATTTAGTTTTGCTGTGTTTTCTCAGCACCTGCATTTTTGTTCCTTTAGTATTTTCTATTCCAATCCTGAAACTAAATCCTTAGCAAACTTAAGCTGATTTTGTTTCTCAGATTTTAACAACTAAGGTACAAAACTCTGCATTGTTTTCATGCTACTTTTCTGTTCTCTTTGCTGGATTCTCCTACCAGAGTGTTATGGTTCAGAATTTCCAGTCCCCATACTTATTATGTAGTGATGTCGGATTGCATAAATTGGTTGTTATTATTATTTTCATTTAGAAGTGATAGTACACCTGAGTCCATCAAATTAATAACTATATTACTTATTTTTAATGTTATGTTGTTTTTAATTTATATTTTCTTCTACATATGAAAACGGATTTGGAAAAGAGTTCTGTAAATAGGCAGTGAATGCTTTGGCTGTTTTGTAATTAACACTTTTAATCATTTGGGAAAGTAGTTGGAAATACAAGCTGGTTTATAATTTACACAAATTATAGAAAAGCATCATCTTAGCATGATCATTGTGAAGATAAACATTGCACAATGAAAAATAGTGTGACATTTTATGCATAAGTAGTAAGGTGTCTTTAGCAATGCAGAACTATACTCAAAAATACAGTAGAGCTCTCTTTTCTTACTGCAATTATTTTTTTTATCCCGTGCTAAAAATTCTTGAGTTTATGTTACATGTTGCTAATGTCTTCACTGAAATTGAACCTTCTGAAATTGAAAGTCCAGGCCATTTTTCATAAATATTTCTATTTTGGAGTTTTTAATTACCCTACAAATCGTTTCCATGGGCAAATGAAGCCTGTTTTCCCTTTTATTTTTTTTAAAGAAGCTGACATTTTCTAACCTGCAAGCTTTTCTCTTTAAACCTGGTTATATTTCTTGCCCAAATTCTTTTTTTAGTTGCCACTCAGATCACTTAACCTTTCTTTGAGTTTCTTGATTGCTTCTTCTATCTTTATGCAAGGACTTTGGATTTCTAGCTATTAAGAATATACATCACTTTCCCAATCCATGTCTCACAACATTTCATTCTCTCTCAGTCATGCTATTTATTTTTCTAAAGGTTCCAGTGCTGATGCTGTTTGCATTTAATTTTCCAGTCCCCATTCCTCTCCTTTGACCAAAGCATATTACTTCATGAAATATCCACCTCATTCACCTCATCTGAAAAAGAAAACTGCTAAATGCCTGTGTTAAGGGGCCTGCCTTGATTCTCCATGTGATGAAGTCTGCCTGTCAGAATTCTGTTTATCATAGTTCCTAGCATGTATGCTAGTCAGTATATGCTAAGACTGTCCCACTCCGCTCCACTAGCTTTTACCACATCTCCTTATTGAGTTTCCTTCCTGAATTACAGTACTGCAGTGTCTGCAATGGAATGGCTTTAATGTCCCCAGTTCTCAGCTACACATACTCATATCTAAAATATAGGCCTTCTGTGACAATATTAATCTTTGGCTTATCTCCTTTGATTCCCTTCTTTCAGGTTCTTATTCTCACTTGCAAGTTACACTACCTTCTAAACTGTAGAATCTTATGAGCTACAATTTAGTAGCATTTTATCTTTCTCTAAAGGTGTATTCTTAAAATCCCTCCCAAGATTTGTGCCTTCCCAATCTTGATAGAAATAGTAAGGATCACTTTTTGTAGCTATCAGAATGCTAGGCTATTCAGAACAAATTTCTTTTCTGTGATCCTGTGTGCTTTTTACCCTTGGTACTGCTAAAACCAGTTGTTTAATGAGCAGTGTTCCCTCTGAATTGATTGTGTGCCTGTAAATGCTGTAAAACCTATATTTTTATAGTATTAGGGAAATAATTCCTGGTATGTAATCTGAAACTCCTACGCCACATTGTTGCATTCATTCAAACCTGCAGCATTTTGTGGTAACTAAAGAGCAAGAACTTTTGAGGTTCATCAGCATTAATTTGATCCTTCTTTTTCTTTTTTTTTTTTTTTTTTTTATATTAATGTCTAGTAGTTATTCTCCCTTTGAAAGTGATGGGAAAATGCTTTTTTTTTTTTTTTTTTGAACATGTACAACATGCAAATAGAACATTTTGGACCTTTTAAAGCAAATATCTGGCCTTAAATGGAAGGATTTTTGCCTTTTAGCCTAGTTTCCAGTCATCAGAACATCCAGACTATAATTTGCCTTTAATATCCTACTGTCATTAAATATCTAAGACTTAACTAAATTTTCTCATTTTGGCCACTCTGTTCCATTTTAGACTGTTTTGCTGAATTGTTGGATCCTGTATTTCCTAGCCTTTTTAGCATAAACATTCCAATACCTGTCTTATCTGGATTTAGTCTTCCCAGGCAGTTCACATATGCCATAATATATTCAATAGCAAAACTGTTATTAGAAAAACGATATATTTCTTCCAAGGTCAATACGTTCCATGTTGTTTGAGCCTGGATACTCTGAATCATTTTAAATATTTTATCTTAACTCTGTTCTCTGGAGTCAATTTCAAATATAGGCAGCTTCACCACAAGACTTTTGATTTGGTTTTGAAGGTGATAACTCAGCTCTCTATGCCCATGTTACAGAGTTGCTATTCAGACATTCCAAGTTGGTGAAATCTCTGCCTGGGCCTCTTCATTTCATGAAACTTTCTAATCCAGGACAATCTGTTTTCTTGTCGTCTTTTCAATTATTTTTTTGCTGTCCCATATTATGATTTTCAAGTTCATCTCAAATGTGTCTGTGAAGTTTCCAGATTATTTTTGAATTTGTTTCTGTTCTGTATCTTTTCTGGACTTCATTCACCATGTTTGTTATCTGAACAGACCTCAATTGCTCATTCAGTGTTGACTTAGCAGGATTCCATTCCATTTCCAAATAGTAGTTCACTTTGAGCTGTTAACAAAAATCTGAAATTTTCGGATTTTTGGGGGGTATACAAAGAACTGTATGTGAGAGTCCGATTTTTTTAAGTCATATATACGTAAATGTAAAGGAACTAAGCAACAAGAGACATGATTAGTATTTATTGCAAGCTTCTTTTCTGTACAATATTATTCCCTAAGTTCTTTCACTCAGCTTTCCTCAAGACCATATTTTTAGTGTTTCCATTATCAGTATCCTTGGGTTTGCGGGTTTTTTTTTCAAAACCATATGTACATATTCCTACCAAACAGTATCACTTTTCTGTATCAAATCTGTTAACAGACTTTAGACAGACCCTTTTTTTATGCAGTGTAGTGAACTGATGTGAAAACTGGCTGTTTTTCTGGAAAGGCTAGTCCTCCTGGTACCTTTTCTTCTGTGGCTCTGACTCCTAAGCCAGGCTTTCCTGGTGACATCAGTAGGCAGTGTCTGCTGTCTGTTTAGTGTCTAATTCTGAGACCCACTCAGTGATACCAGAAGAGTGCCATCATCATACGCATAACATTTCAACAATTTTCATAATTAGAAACACACAAGTTTAGAGTACATTAATGATAATCTTTCATTCTGACTAGTGAAGCACCCTTTAAAAATGCCAACACAAGATGGCAGTAAGCAAGTATAGAAAATTCCTTATGATCACTGTAGAGGAAGTGACTCTGTGGGTGACAGTGCCATGGAGAACTGCAGCAGAATTAAGTAGCTGTCAAATGAACCCATTTCAACAGTTAGTAAACATTCTATGACAGCTTAGCCTTGTTCATCTGTGATAACTTTATTAATTGATTTTAACTTTATTAATTGATTTTTTTGTTTTATTGATTATACATTTAGAATGCTAAAGCTGCAGTTGGTGATTATGGTTTACAGAAAACTTTGGCCATGTGGTCATCCCTGATAGATTCTGCATGTTCGACTCTACTTTTGTTTTTAGTTCTCGAAGTTGACACACAGTTACGAAAAGCTACAGTCACATCAGTTAAAACAAAAAAAGCTTGAAAATAGAGAAAAATATGAGGAAAACCTGGAGACATCATCTAACTTAAGGAATTTATACATGAGACTGGAGGTAAGAATAGTTTCTGATTATATTTTAATTTTAATATGCTTCTAAAACTAATCTTTGATTTTAAATTGTAAGCTTTATTTCACTCATAATTCTTCAAAAATCATGTAATTGTCTAGTTTTGGCAAAAACGCTTCTTAGTTTTAATATAATTTAATACCAATTTTTTTTGTAAGTGTAACTATAAATAAATTTTACTGTTTCCTGAGGAATACATGTGTACTGGATAACACAGTCTCTTGAGGCAAGAGTTCTTGTACATATGCAGGATACTGTCAAACAATACCTACCATTAATTCAAGTTTTATAGACCTCAGGACAACCTTGACCACATTGGGCTACATAGAAAAAAGGATTTAGGACTGGAAAGCTGCTTGTTACACATATATCTTCTCAGCACCCATGTGCCTGAGGCAATCCATGACCTTGACCTCAGTGCTTGATTTCCCTAGGCAATGTATGAGGAAGGATTAGGCACTTAAAAATACATCCTCCAGGATCCAGCATACTGACTGGGGGACTTGATAATAGATGCTGAGGACAGGATTCAGTCATATTCCCTACCCCTTTGGACACAGGCTGGATTTTAGTGGACTTATACTTGAATACAGGAAGACACTGATTTTTGTTCATCATTCCCAGCCTTGACTTCTCAGAGCTTACTTTATGATCTGTGGAATAATCAGGTATTTATTGGACCAACAGGAAAGTTAGGAAACATAGACAGCTTTGCAGAGAGTGTCCTGCAACTGATGTCTTCTCTCCAAATACTCCTCTGACTGCACTCCCTGGGCAGAAACTGATATCCAGTATTATTTCTTATAACTGAGCAATATAATCTCTAGGTATGCTAATTTTTGCTGCTTCTTTTTTACCTACCCAATAAATTTCCCGATATCCTGAGCTAAATGAAACTTCAAAAGGAAGAATTCAGGAGCCTATTGAAAAATAACATTTGTCTGTTAGGTAGAAAACTAACATGGGAAGATTATACTTCAGGTTCTCTCTTGAAAGATTTTTATACTGTCCTCCACTTATGGGAGGAACAGTCTAATCAGTCATCTGATGAAGCATAGGATGATCACAAAATGCATATTTTCTCTGTCCATCCTGTGAAGAGCATAACACATGTGTGTGCTCCACATGCGTACTGGGCTGGGTGCTGTAGGCAAAGCAAGGAGAGTGGTGCCCGTTGATATGGGAGCTGCTTGCCCAGCTGCTAAGCGTTGGGAGGGCTTACACATTTATGAGGCAGATTCATGATGTAGGTTATTTGGACACTTTGAGGACTTTGCAATCAAGAAAATCAGCTTAGTAGATTTTAAGTCATTTCCTACTTTTAACTCAAATTAAGCAGGGTCTTGGGATCTGTATTTTGCCTTTTATGTTATTCTATAATGTGTAGGACTAACTTCTGCGACCTCTGGGTTCCTATATCTACATAGACACATCCCAGCTCTACATGATGTTGGCTGTCTCTTCCACATGGAAGTTCTCACCATCAGAAAAGCTGCAATGCTTTGGATTGCAGCATAGCTGCCAACATCAGCTACTACAAGAATAATAAATGGGTTGTACATCTATCATTGATATATCACTATGTCAGCTAATTTGAGAATAACCTTACTCAAGATTAAAATGTGAAAACAATGTAAGACAATGCTATTATTTGATTAATTATGCAGTATGAAAAATGAGTGTCTTGGAATATATTCAGCAAATTTGAGTATTCAGGAAATAATTACTGTGGTGAAAATCTACTAAACTCAGCAGTGCTTTAGTAAAGCCTTGAACCTGCAGTCCTCATTAAGTAGTCTGAAACTCCATTTGTATCATGTTTCATAAAATAGGAGGATGCTTATTGTTTTAAATGCCAAAGCAGATATTAGAAAAGCTATGAAAGAAGATCTGTATTAATCTACATTGAGAGATACTCAGGGTTTTTTTCAGTAGCAAAAAGAAACCTCGTATTGTTTTATATTTGGGGAATATGGCAGATTAGCTTTATTATAAAATATCATCTATCTTTTTGGAACAACATTTCCATTCATTTTCAATATATAAATCAGTGTACTGTTATTTTGTTAAATTTTCAAACTAAAAGAGCAACAGCTCTAGTAACTGAAGTTCTGCTTATTTTTAGGGTACTGCCTTTCAAGTGTATTTGTGAACATAAAAGGTTTGGCATGAGTTAAAAGCAAATTCAGATAAACTATAACTATGAATGTAAGTGCAAATACAAAAACAATATTAGAAAAATCTAATATAATAGCATTTCTTAAACAATTTTTTGTTTAAACTAGATGCACTCAGAACCTGAAGTAATGATTTCAAAGACAGGAAGAAATACAATTTATTTAATGTGGCTGTTGTCCCATTAAAAACAAAGGCAAAAAGAGAGCACTTTGTGTCTGAATATTAAGGGTTTGATTCCCTGCTGATGACCCTGCTCAACACTGATGTAGCTTTATAGTCACAGGACCTATTATCCAATAAAATTTGTGTATCATAGTAATAACTCTAATATCTTATTTTACAGTTTTTATTCAGTTATTATGTTTACTCTCATTATTCTCAGATCAATAGCCCTTAAGACTGGTCTTTCTGTGGTGCAGATGACTGGATGGCTGGTTTATACAATTGTTCCTTTCCAAAATTATGGAAATATTATGTAGTAATTTAAAAACTAGATATTTATTAGAATGATACAAATTACAACATTTTTTAGATTGAGGAAAATAGATATTTTCTTTATGTTTACTAGCCTTGTTTTGCTGTCTTTCAGGAATTTAAGGCAAAATCACAAGAATGGGAGAAGAATGGGACAACCTGTGTAAATAACCCTGTTTATGTAGATATGCAACCAAAATTGCCCGAGAAATGCAATTTATTTCAGGTGAAATTCCTACTTTCCTGCTCTAGGGAGAAAATTAATTCTTTGCTCATCTAGACCCTTACTTCAACTTAATTTTTAAACATAGGCTTACAGTGAATCTTACAATTCATGTCTATATTGGTGGTGAGTATATGGCAAGGCAGAACCATACTGGAAAATCTAATGATACATGCTGTTATTTTATTTTTCTTGTGAAAATGAGAGAATGAATAAGGATCATGATGAAATGATAAAATTTATTTTTAAAAAATCCAAACAATTACAAAAACCAGTGAGTATTCCTTTTTACTTTTTAAGCATATTACTTTTCTATGCTATTTACTAATATGCAATTAATTGTGACAAGTTATTTAAAAGTATCTTACCAAGTAAGTAGTCCATTAAAGGTGTTGACACAAGTATAAAATTTCTTCAAACCTGATAGTCTTCATTTTTTTGAAGATCATAAATGTACACTAGTATCATTTATACAGAAAAATGAATTTTCATATTCTACTTCCAGAATCACTCTTGGAGTTGTTTGTTGGATCACTTAGCCCTTTTTTTTTCATATTTTTCAGCCTTCTAGGTACCACGCAGTTCCTTGTTTGACTTTATGATTATTTTTTACTTGCCAATTTGCTTATTGCTTTTTTTTATGTATAGACTATTGATACTGCATATTTTTATTTTATTTAATTCCTTCTAATCCAGAAAAAAATGCTACTAAATGATGTTATGATGACCTATCCTTCTCTAAAAAGAAACCCAGAAAATAACTTACAAATTGACTGGGCCACAAGATAGCTTGAAAATTAAGTAAGGGGAAGCCAATTATGTTGCTCACTGGTAATTCCGTTTTCCACTGTTAGTAAGCTCATTGGATTTTAATCTAGTGAAACACTTTCTTAACAATTCCTATGAGACTCTTTACACATATCCAGAGTTTCCAAGGATGACAGTCATGTTATGGGTTTAGCTGCTGAGAGCATTATATTCCAGCAATTGAACTTCTGTACAAATGTGTTAAAAAGCAAGTCTTTGACTAGACAAAACTATTGATGGATGACATGTTGATTGTACAGTTAGACAAGTTAAAATAGAGTACTCAGGGTGATCATTCACATTTTTCTGTTGAAGCTTTCATTGCCATCAGTGAATTTGCTTTGAAGACAATTTCCTTCACAACTGTAACATAACACCAACTATTTTTTGAAATACAAGTCTGATGGACTGTTGCCCTTAGCTGTTTCAAAAGTGTTAATTGTTCCTGCATCTTTGCCTCAAATTCGTCTTTCATGAGATCTTTGATTTCCACTTGGAGTCTTGCACTATCTTTCACAGGATGCATTGATATATCTGAGTCCATAGCTTGGATGTCAAAAGGACCTTAATTTTTTTACCATAGAAATGAAACTTAATCTGTGGATTTTTTTTACTTTTTATTTAATATGCAGCCAGTGGTCCATTCTACTTAGGTACTCAGCCAACACAAATTACAGGGACATGGTCAATAACATCAAAAACTGTCTGAAGTATGACTTTTTGCAGTCCTTGTCAGTGAAATATGGTATTTGTAACCCTATTTATTTTTACTTTATATTTTCTTGCCCAACTTGATCTCTGCACATGATATATGATTTCCAGGTCATATTTTGTTATCATTTTTCAAGTAATTCTCAGTCTTCTGAAAGATTAGTGCTGCTTGCTAATCTCCCAGTAGTGGGATTCATGTGGATAGGTTTTTAAACAGAAAAAACAGTTGCCATAGTAATTATGCTTCTTCACAATGCCTGTGGATTCAGAAATACTGGCAATATCAATTTTCTGAAGTTTTGTGTTTAGGATTTTAATTGGTACAAGTAGCTGCGTGGGGTGTAGGACTCTGCTAAATGTACGAATGATTCTTCCCCAAGTTTAAGGATGAACATCTCAAAGAAGTACAGTTCCTGTAGTAACTGAGCTGTTTGTACACGACCTATGTAATGGTAGCCCTCTAGTCAAAGGTTAATATCTGTCCTGAGGCACACACACACACAGATCCTACTGAGTTCAATGAATCAAAGAGGAACATTTCTCTCAAACTATTTCTCACAGGTAACTGCTTTGAGTAGGTCATCATAATCACCTTTTTCACATTTGAGGCTCATTAACATTAAGTACTAGGAAAATACTCAGCACAGGAGAAAAAATCCTTCAAAAACTCCTGTGCCCTTGAAGGTTCTTGAAACATTTTTTTTTTTTTTTAACGGGGGGGCAGATAATTCAAACTGTTTGAATTGTGCCATCTTTTCTAAGCAAATACGGGTGAAGATGGGAATAGCCTTATGATTTCAGTAGTAATGCTTTGGTTTTAGCAATTTACATACAATTATTGAATTTAATTTAAAATGTTTTCTTGTTTTATAGAAGCAGACCCAGAACCATGAACTCCAAATACACAATAAGAAACAAAACCAAGGAGAGCTAATTACCTATACCGAGCCCAAAAGTGAAAATGATTATTTGATTATTGAAAAGCTAAAGGCAATTGTGAATGAAATAGCAAGAAACAAGGAAAAATTGGTAAAAGAAAATATGAAACTCCGTGAGGATCTAAAAATGTACCAAAAGCAGTGCCAGGTAGTAGTAGCTTTTTATGATAACTGTGGAATTAATACTGGAAAATCAAGATGAGATGTTGACATAATTGTAGAGTAGTTGTAGTCTGTGCATAAACACAGAATAATCTGGGAACAGTATGGGTTGGGGGGTTTTTTAGTAAAACAGAAATAAGTTTGATTTGTAGCAGTATATTTTTTCTCTTATCTATGTATCTAGGGTTTTATAACTACATACATAGCACTACATGTACTTCCTCTTGTTTGGTTCCTTATACATAAATGACATCTGTGAAATCTCTTTATCTGAATTACACCTTGTTGTTCATTGTGCCATATAGCCAGTACATAAGTATATACAAACATATATGGTGTACTTTGTTAGTTTTGAAAGAAGGTTATGCAGTCAGTCTTTAAAATTCATATGTTTCTGGCCGTGTAAAGAACCATCAGGTTTTATCTTACCTCTAGATCAATGCTTTTCAGCATAGTCTGATCTATAAAGACAGCCATTTGCTCCTCTTCTTTTGGTCATGGTATATGAGTTCTGACAAGATTGAGATAATACAAGATCTTTACAAACTTTTTTATTATCTGTGTTTGAAACATATCGGGAATGAGATTCTTTTTCTGGTGATATATACCAGTTATGCTTTTGCTTATTTATTTAAGCACTTCTATGTTCAGTAATATATTGAATAGCCTATAGTAACTTCAAGACTTTTTGGAGAAAGATTTTTTTTCTGTTTATAGACAGTCTTGCAGAGTGCCAACAGCATATACAATATACTTTATAGGAATTAGCATATACGTGGCATAGGTTAATTTCAGATTGTGTCAGGTGTTGTCAGAAGAGGCAAGTTTATACATGCCACTTGTACATTAGTTCACTGAGTCTTTGCCTGTGTACAAGTTGTCAGTGTGCAAACAGAACTTCTGAGTGGGACTTGTTAAAAAGGCTGCCATCAAATGCAGTGGGACTAGAATATGCAGTGGAACAAATTATGGCAGTTGTGGCAAGAGGGTACATGCTGTATGACAGAGAGCTTGTGCTGTAGCCTTGAAGAAAATCTTCAAGCAAAAAGAATTCTGGAATCATGTATTCAAGAGAATACAGGAGCTGTAGAAAGCTTGAAGACACTTAAAGTAGAAGTGGAGCTAGATGTACATAACAGTGTCTTCTAAAGGGCAGAAAGGTGCAGAATAACTGTGTTGGTGGTGTGGGATGTTGCTATGTTAGAAAAGCTGCATTTGGAAATAGCTGCATAAGGGAAACATTGATGTCAATGTATGGTGAAAAGGGGTAGCTCAGGGAAAATATTTTTTTAGGAATGTCTGTATGAGAAAGAAGAAAGTACAAGGCCTGTTGTCAGCCAGGAAAAGTAAACAGGTTTGCGTGAAGAAGAATTAGGTGGAGGACGGCAATAGTTGGACATGATATGGGTAAAGGAGGAAAGATGGGTATCTTGGTGTGGAGAAGTCTGGTGGCAATGAAAGCAAGAATTATTGTGCCTCATATATATTCCTTTATGCCCATGATCATTTCATGTGTGCTTCTAATTATTTCACTTATACTATTAATTAGCAAATAATAAAGGGAAATGTATGGAAGAGCAGTTTGTTGACTTTACAGAAAATACAAAGTTTGAAAGATCTAAATGGAGACTGCAGTATATTTCTCTACCCTGTGAATTATCTGACAAACTTACCTGCAGCCATAACATAAGAGGTAACCTAAAAACATGGCACAAGGGGCTTGATTCTTGAAAAGTCAGCATTAGGTCAGCTGCTAGACACTAATTTATGTAAAAATACTTTGTATAATTGCATTTAAGAAGTTGAATAGTGTATTGGGTTTGTGTTGGGAAGGTTTCGGTAATGGGGGCACTCCAGGGGTGGCCTCTGTGAGAAGCTGCTGGAAACTTCCCCCATGTCTGACAGTGCCCATGCCAGCCCGTTCCCTGATGGGCCCACAGCTGGGAAAGGCTGAACCCAACGGCAGTGATGGTGGCAGCTTGGGGTTAATGTATTTAGGAGGAGGGGAAAAAAACCCTGTGCAGTGGGGAGAGAAGACTGAGAGTATATCACAGGAACAACCCTGTAAGACCCAGGGTCAGTGCAGAAGGAGGGGCAGGAGGTGCTCCAGGCTCCAGAGCTGAGATCCCCTGCAGCTCCTGGTGCAGCCCATGGTGAGGCAGCTGTGCCTCTGCAGCCCGTGGAGGTCCATGGTGGTGCAGAGATCCACCTGCACACCTGGAGGGACCCATGCTGGAGCAGGGGATGCCTGAAGGAGGCTGTGGGAAGCCTATGCTGGAGCAAGCTGGTGACAAGACCTGTGGCCCTGTGGAGGGAGGAGCCCATGGTGGAGCAGGTTTGCTGGCAGGACTTGAGACCCCACTTGGGGACCCACATAGGAGCAGCCTGTTCCTGAAGGACTGTGCCCCATAGAAGGAAGCCACGCTGGAGGAGTCAATGAAGAACTTCAACCTGTGGGAAGGACTCATCATGAGTAAGTTCATGGAGGACCATCTCCCTTGGGAGCTGGGGAAGAGTGTTGTGAGGAGTCCCCCTGAGAAGAAAGGAGCAGTAGAGACAAGGTGTGATGAACTGACCACAGCTCCCATTCCTCATACCCCTACAGCACTGGTGGGGAGGAGGTAGAGAACTGAGGAGTGAAGTTGAGCCTGGGAAGAAAGGAAGCATGAGGAGAAGGTGTTCTAAGATTTAGTTTTTATTTCTCATTTACCTGCTCTAATTTGATCAGCAATAAATTAAGTTCTCTGAGTCTGTTCTGCCCTTGGCAGTAACTGGTGAGTGATCTCTCGGTGCCCTTATCTCAGCCCAAGAGCATTTCTCTTGTTTCTCTGCCCTGTCCAGCTGGGAAAGGCAGTGGCAGCGTGGCTGTGGTGGGTACCTGGCATCCAGTCAAGGTCAACCCACCACAAACAGCCTTGAGTAGAATTAGAGCAAGAGCTGATCCAGAAATTTTTGGGACTTTGTTTTGATTGGCAAGCTAGTAGAAGCAAAACTTTTCACAGAAGGTAAGAAAAGAGTTAATGATTTTTTTCAACTTGAAACAGACTCTTTATATGAGATACTTTCTAAAAAAATCCTAAAGTTTCTGCTTAAAAATTAATTTTCATTTTAACCAGATGCAACAGATATTTTCTAAAATAATAAGTCATGCATATCTAATTTTTTTAACTGATATGCAAAACTGTGAAACTCTTGACCTGAAGTTCTGTTTCAATTATTATTGCAGCTGCTGCTGTGGCTGTTGTTGATCCTGCTACTATTTTAATTCACAAGAAAATACAATTTATTTAAATATGTGTGATGGCTGCAGTCTATCACAGAAAATATGACTTCTGTAACACAATTGTGCAGAATTCATTTCCCTTATCCACCTCAGAATGAAATCAGAGGGGTAACCATCTCCCAAATTCATATGTTATAAAACAATTGTGGCTATTTCTTAAATGTTGGAGTGATAAAAATAAGAGTAAGCAAGTCTTACCAACAACTTTAACAGCTCATTAAGCTTTATTTCACTTGAATATACCCAGAATTGCATTTTAGTGTTAAAAAAGCTCTCTTGGACTTAATGTAACAAAGGATAAGATGAATGAGTCCATACCTGCAGCCTACCCCCCCCCCCCAAAAAAACCCCAAAATGCAAGAGCACTTTGTATCTGTCTTCAGCAACCCTTTCAGCCAGAGGAAGACCACAGGCTTCTTGGAAGGAGGGTCGTTCTCCTAGGAGGCTCTAAGGGAAATAAACCTTTGAAGTTCTTCCTTGCAGTGCAGTTTCTGGAATCCAGTTCTCTTTTGAAATTTTAAAGGCTTTATTTTTGTTCTTAAAGATGGAAGCTATATTAAAATAAAATGAAGAAATTATGAAAACTGTGAATGTTTTTAGTGCAATAGTTTGAAAGGTAAAGGATCAATATCCTTGGAAAAATCTTTTTTTTTTAATATGAAAAATGCTTTTGGATATTAGATGAGAAGCAATATGTATTCTCTGGATGTTACTATTGCAAGGACTGATTATTGTTGTTACTTCTGTTATTTGTGGGATATATTTCCAATTTCTTGTATTTAGTATGTTTTCATTATATTTTTGTGAAATTCTGATTTTTTTTGAATTCATGTTTTTTCATGCCAAATGTAATATGTGTCTTCAGGCTGTCTAACATGCTATCAATCAGAAATTAAAGATAAAACAGAATAAGGTTTGTCAAGTCCCTAAAAAAATCTTTTCTTGATTGAAAGTTTTGTGATGTTCATTTAAATAAGCAATTAACTCCATGCAGATGGAACTAGTTTTGAAGAAGATTTATGCATCCTTGTAGTTTTTAAAGTTTATAAATTTGGAAATGCTGTTAGGAAGATAGAAAATGGAAGCCACTTATGGCACCAATTCTGGCATGTGAAACATTCCAGGATGCAGAACCTGCTAAAACAAGCAAACTATATCTTTTAGATGCATTTAGTAAGTACAATAAAGAACTTCTGAATTATGTTTCCTATGATAATTTCAGCGGCAGATGTATTGGAACATTGCAAGGACTAAAGAATATTTAGAATCTGATTTTTAGATAAGAGGAGTTGACATGGAAGCAATATGTTTTTCAGAAATTAAAATCATGTATGTACAGGTATTGAATATGATGTGTTAAAACACAGCATTTTAAGCTGTCTAATTTTATTTAACTGTGCATTTCCTTGTTTCTTTAGAGCATGGAGGCAGATGTCTCAGAAATGAGAAATGAGCTGCAGTCAAGGGATGGTCTCTGGAGGAGGATACAACTGGAATGTCAAAAATTGTATACAGAATTATTGAAAATCACAGAGTACAAAGATATGCAGGATATTCAAATAAAGTATGAATGGTGAAGACATTTAAATTAACATGTACTTCTGAGCTAATGCCTTTTTTCTTACATTTGTTTTAAATTAAGTCTGTTTGAAAAGAAATTCTGGATTCAAATGTTAGCTTCTAAATTTTAGACTGGATATTTTCATTGACAATTATATCAGACAATTTCAGGCAATAGATGCAGGCTCTGTTAAAAGGCTTTAATGATGCCTAGATTTTTACAAATCAATACATTTCAGATATTTCTACCTATATCTTTACAGTCTTTCATTTTCTCAGCATTAAAATACTTTGAAAACAATGCAACTAAGATTCTCCCTAACCTCCTTTGAATGAAATCCTCATGGTTTTATGGCTTGTCTGCTGTAGCCATTTCAAATTATATGAAATACCAGTCTATAAGAGCTTTCAGGATTCTTTCTGCACACAGTTGTAATGTCCTTAATTTCTAGACATTTCCCAAAAATCCAGCCTGGTTTAGGCCAAATGTTGGTTATGTTTGGGGGTATTTTTTCGCCAGCAAGCAGGTATTCTACAGTTTTACACTCTGGAGAGGATAGTGCAAGGAAAAGAGTATTGAATGTTCTGGTTGTTTCATGTTTTGTTTTTTTCTCATTTAAAGGCATCAATCATCTTGTGTTCAGTGTACTGAGCAACTAGAAAATAAAAACACTGAGTTACTGCTATTTGCAGAAAGTGGAGAACACCAAGAAGAAGAGCTGAACAAGGTATTTTGTATCATTTCCAGATCCTAACTGCAGTAGAGGATTTTTAGGAGAGAGTACTGGCCGAGGGAATGTGCATATACTGTAGAGAGCAGGAGGATGCATTGTAGGTTCAGGAGAGCATGAAGTTTTTTATATGAAAAAGATTTCATGTATGATTGCATTTAGTTGTGTAGCTGTAAAACTGACAATCTGATTCTGTGCCTGCCTACTTCATTGAAATAATGGAAGAGACCATGCCTACACATTACTGTGATTCAGATACCATGCAACTAAGCAAGCCTCCAAAGCTCTGATTAATTTGTGGGTGGTCTCAGAGGTAGGATATGCCAACAGATCAGCTGATACAAGTCATTGTGGCAGGTACTCACACACGGCTAAGCTTAATCAGGTACCTGCTGCACAGTCTAGGGCAGAGCTCTCTCGTGGAACTGTGCCTCACGTTGCATTGCACATTTCAAAAGTGCTGTGAGCAAGCAGCAGTGGCACGGCACTGTGGAACAGTGTGGGGCTTGGCGGGCTGAAATACTTCGGAAGCAGAGGATGCTCAGAACTCGTCTTAACAAGCATGTCGTGGTTTTGCCAAGTAGCAATGTAAGCAGAAATCACAGAAGTGTCAGGGTTGGAAGGGACCAGCCCCCTGCACCTCGAGCAGGTTACAGGAATGCTTGCCAAGTGGGTTTTGATTGTCTTTGTTTGGACGCATCTGACCTGGGTTTATCAGTTTTGGCATGACAGTTGTGATCTAGCTCTTAGGTTTTTTGCATCTACATCTAATTTTTTTCCAATTCTAATATTTCTGTGCTGTTTGCATAAATGAAAATGAAACGCAATCTGTTACTCAATGTGTATAGTACTGCAAAAAGTTGTTAAAATGGTTTCAAAGATTGTTATGCTGGTTTTTGTTGTTTTGTTTCTTACACAATAAACAATCTGTCAGTACTTAATTGTTGGTTATAGTGGAAAGATTAGGAAAATAGTTTTTGTATTGATACTTTGGAGAACACTACACAGGAGGTATTGAAGAAAGTTTGACCTTAAATTTTACGTTTATACCCTTTATTTCTAACATAGTTTCTTATTAAAGTGCCTCTAGATTGATTTATTTATATTGCTCCTAAGTTAATTTAAGCTTCATCAAAAAACCTAACTTAACTTAGGTGCTGTATAAATAAATAGTACTTAAATTTATTGAATGGATATTACCTTGGATATTTTTTATCATAAATTCCAATTCTTAACATAATTATTACTTTCTTTTAAAAGGTCAGTTGAAGTGTATTGTATTTTGTTCATTTCTAATGTTAAATAGGCAAATGAAAGTACAAGAGAAGTGTTGAAAAAATATGTAAAAATAAACAAAGCCCTGTGCACTGACTTCCAAAGACATTTTATTTTACAATCTCAGAATCTTTGAATCCGTTAGAAGAGTTGGTGTCTTGGAAGCAACAGCAGAAAAAGTCACTGATAAATAGCACATGATGCAATCATATTTACTGCACAGCATTTTTTCTTTTTGAAATGTATTTGCTACAGATAAGAAACCATGTTTATCGAAAGGAGCAGTCCCATTGCTCTGAGCAGGAAAGAATGAAGACAGAAATCTCTGACCTGACAGAGGAGCTTCATCAGAAGGAGATCACTATAGCAACTATCATGGAGAAAGCTAGTCTTCTGGAAAGACAGTTAAAAATGGAGTTGGAGACAAAACACAAATTGTTAACAAAACAACAGGTATGCAAGTAGGCAAAAGCAGCCCACATCATTTTACTCCACACTATTGATAATGACATTCATTTTCTGTGGAAAAAAGACATCACATTTCTTGCTGTAGTTTTTATCAGTGGTGCTGTAATATCTGTGAAGTATTACAAAAGCAGCCAAATTGATACTGGAACAAGAAATCACCAGTAAATGTCAACTGTACATCTAAATTGAAATTTGTTCTGAGCATCATATCTAGTTACCATTTTAACGTGCAAAAGATCTTGAAAACTTCCAGACTGTGGTTATTACATATGCTTTAAGTTTCTAAATTTTCAGTGTTTTGTAAAGCTTTTTGAAGAATGTTACAAATCTGCATAGAAAATTCTAGTAATTTTATAGCTGGAAACTGTAAGATACCAGTGGGGATTTTTATGGCAAATTTTTGTTTTAAAAACAAATTTGTCATCTTCATTACTTAGTTTGTAAAACAAAAGAACCATCACATTCAGAGGTTTCTGGGTATCTCTGCATTTTCTGGTAGGGTCATTGAAGTAATACTTTACTTTTGACAATAGTAAAGTTAGTGTTTGGGAAAAGGAGAGCTATCTCCTGCTGTGTGGCACTCTTTACCAGATATTTTCATATCACTAAAAGAGTAGATGTAATTTCTAGATGTCATGAATAGGATTTCATCCAGTCTCAGTGGCCTATAAAATCTGTCCCTCTTTTTAAGTAGTAACTGCATGTGAACTTCTTGTTTTCCTAAGTCATTACTGCTTTCAAACAGGTAAATAAATCCAGAGTCATTGCATTTGCATATCTTTTATAGATGGTTTAATACTTCTTCCTACTTTGGTATTGCTACATTTAAAAATATTATAGTAAGGGGTTTTTTTAATTCCTAAGGTACATTTTGTAAAATTAAGCTTAAATATGTCTATACTCAGTGTTACTCCAGTTGATGGTAATATTCTTGTATTTAACTAAGAACTTCATCTTTTCCTAGTTGTTGGAATTCCGTTACCAAGTTATCAAATCTGAAAACACACATCTAAAAGAAATGGTGGAAAACCAAGAGTGGGAAAGTTGCATGGTAATTTTTTTTAACCTATGAAGTATGCAGACTAGTTAGTTATATTTATTGTAAATGTAGATTAAGATCATGGCAGATTTAGAGATTTCTGGCTTGCATAAATTAAACAAATAAAAATAAGGTGTGCAACATCATCAAAACCAAGTGTTATTCACACAGAGCCTGAAGATGAGTATAGCTAACAGTAATTTTTACCTTAATTGTATAAAACTACAACTAAGCTAAATTTTTCAGTAACTGTCTAGACACTAAACAATTTCTGGGTTCTTATTTTTTTGTAAGTGGTATCACTTATTGAAGTTTAAACAGTCATCATTCTCCCAGACAAAAATACATCCCTTTTTTAATAGCTTACCCCTTTGTTCACATGGTATTTAAATAGCAGTGTAGAAAACTGACACATTTTGCTCTCACCCAGCTTATTTTCAGTTTAGTATTTATATCTCTCCAAATGGGGAGCTTAAAATTTCATTGATAAAAAAGTGCCATAAGATTTTCTAGAACTATGGTTTGTGAAGGTATAATAAATAGTATATATGCTGTTTTCCACAAAAAGCTTCAAAACACCCCCTGCATACAGAACATCTGCAGTTACTGTATCTATCACTAAAAAAACATCCCACTGGAATTCTGGTTGGAAGTACTGATATAAAAAGATTTGGGGGAGATTTTTAGCCTGTTAATTGCCATGAAAGAATGTCACGTTTATCCACACCCTTAAAACAGCATAGATGGCCATCAGTGATGTCTTACCTACACACATACACACTATTATTTATATCTGTATGTGTGTATATGAAATATTATTGTGGAAGCATGTCTAACTCTTCTCTGCAGTGACACTTTTCTTGAAGATTGACAAGAGCTGTTTGACAAGGATCCTTGGAGACATCACAATTTTGTTATATTTTAACAGTAAAATCCAGTTACTGCATATACCAAGGTCAATACATGTTTCAGTAGATTTGTGGACTTAAAAATTCTTTCCTGCTTTACTAATGTATTGTGAGCATATAAACATTAGAGATTGTGATATATTTGATATTAAGATTCCAGGGATTCGAGAGGTTTTTATGGACATGTTTTTGCTGTACAGTGGAGCACTACACAGACCTTTGAGACCAGTGCCAGCCTAAGTCAGTGTGGTGTAATGCATCATCAGGCAGGGTTGCTTTCAGGGTTTATATGTCAAAAACAATGTAGCTGGGCCAGCTCAGTTTTGGGGTTCATGCCATTATAACTTTACTGCTGATTCTAGAGCTATTAGTGGTAGGATGACTTAGCGCTCTCCTTCTCCCTTGGTTCTTCCACTCCTCCCACTTGTGAGACATAGCTGAGTCCTTGCTCCCCCCATAGTTGCACAAAATAATACATTTTCTTATACCTTCTGGCATTTCCATGCCAGCTTGGCTCATAAATGCCCCCTAAAACTAAGCAAGGCAAGGTTCACAGCAAGAGATGGCATCAAATCAGTGCAAGGAATAGCCAAGCTTTCAAATGCAGGAGCACAGTTGTTCCAGCAGTGTACTAAGAACCAAATCTGTAATGAGTTACTGAGTTCCAAGAGAATAAGGTAAATCTATGAACATATGAAAGCACAACTTAATGAAATGCAAGGGGTTTTAGTCTTTTGTGTGTAATCTGATAAAGCTTTTGAGAATTTCCTGGTGATGACAGTATACTCTTATTGCAAATATATTACACAATGCAGTGCAGTACTCTGCAGAGAGATAGTTCCAAAATAGCTGGCTCAGGTGTGCAGCATAGGCTTTGTGGATTAAGTGATAGGAGAAAAAAGGGAACAGAGTATCCTAGCTAGACAATTTCCAGAGCTAAAATCCATCTTCCCTTCTTGATATCCTAGTGGCTGGGGCTCTTTAGCCCCTGATCACAGTGCACGTGTGGCCTGCACTTCCAGTATTTTGCCTTGCACGCCATGTGGGCTAACCCAGCTGAGAAGCAGGGTTTAGTGGCAGGGACAGAGAGCACTGTGCTCATGTGGCTTTACTCCTGTTTCTGAAACTGAAGGTGACTCTCTCAACACACATACTAAACTGTACACATACTCTGTATCTAGTATAGTAATGAACTCCTATAATTTTACTTGTTATTTTTGGAGGAATTGTTACTGGAGGGAGCAATGCAGTCTGCAGCTAGAGCTGTTATGGTTGCTTTTATATCATCAGTTTTACAAAGGAAGCGATAAATTTACAGCAATAATACTTTGAATGCATGTTTGCTGAGAAATTTTAATTTGTTTTATTGTGTTATAGAGGCTGTTATCCCTTCTTTTCCATTTATCTACTGTGATTTTTTTTTCTGGAGGCAATTCTCTTGGTTTGCTCCAAATGTTGCATGATTATATATGGTAGCTAGGTCTTTTCTTTAGCATAGAACATTGTTTTGTGTTTGCTTGTTAAAAATATACCCATTTACTGTGGAAAAAATAACTACTTAATGATGGTATTATCTCCTTTCACAGTGTATAGATTTATGTAACAAAGAACATGGAGATTTCACAGCTTCTGTTCACAAAATGAAATGTGAGAATTTAAGACTACAAAATAACCTTGTTAAACTACAAAATGACACAGAAACATCCATACTGGGTTGCATGGATTCATATAGGGAAACAGAGCACTGCTACCAAACCCATTCAAGGATGACAGAAAAGGAAAAGAGGTAATACTTAGATTGTACACGTTTATGAAACTTCTTGTAAGTGTTTTGGGAGGTCCAACTGGGCCAAACTGTCAAGTTTTTTGCTGTTTCTGTTCATTCAGAACTCCCACCAATCTAAATATCAGACCTGGTTAGTATATTTGGAAGGACTTCCTACATTTTTCTAGATGGCTAACAGAAATTGGCAATAAATGAAGTCCCAGAAATGTTCTGGTTTAGTATTTAGTTCATGAAACTTTAAAAACATTTTATGTGCTGCTCAAGCTATTCTTAGTTCCAGGTTTTGCAAAATAGAGCAGACCATATTTTTACTACCAAATAAAAACACGACAAGGAAAGGATAGAAAAATCAACATGAGAAGTAAACTTCTCAACAGGAGGTTCTCTTAATAAGCAGTTTGAACCATAAGCCCTGCTGAAAAGCTTTGTGTCCTCCAGTTTCATTTGTTGGAAGTTTCATTAAATGTATCTTAATGCCTTGTCTGGTTTCAGTGTTCTTAGGTTGACCTGATTTTTTAAAGAAACATAATTTCAGATGCCCTAAGTAAGTCATTACTACAATAAGCTCCTTGTTAGGAAAAAATGAGACTTGAGAATATTCAGACTCATAGAAAGCATTGTAATGATGGCTTTCTTTTTATTTCCCAGTATTCAGTGAGTGTATATATATATATATATATATGCATATACATAATAGACACATATCTTTGGAAGTGGCAGGTATGGCTGATTTCCTTTGAAGTTTTGAATTATGTTGAAGATGTTGCTGAAACAAATACTTGTAAACTGAGACACAGATTATTCTGCACCAGTAGGTCTCATAACTTCACAAAATTCATCAATGCAAATTTTGCTGATGCTTCAACTCCTCTCAAGTGAGGAAGAAGTAAGATCTTTTCCCATTTTCTCAGGATTTACACTTGCTGTACATAAGAGACTGAATTTATGAGAACATAAATATTTGAGACAATAGAACTATGCATGTAATTGGCAGGATTGTAATTTCATAGCTGTTGGAAGCTCAATCAAAACTGTGAGAGAGACACCTGTGAGAGTTGACCTTTCTCACAACAGAAATCTCAGCCAGACTACTGAACACAATAGAAATTATTATTATTGTAGTTAATATGATGAAAAAGATATATTGAGCCTGGATTTTAGGATCTAATCATGCATTAGAATCCCTAAATGAAAAGCTATTCAGATAAATATATACATAGATTTTAAAACATGCAAATTTGACATGTACTGTGTAGGCACATCACCTAGCCAGTGTTACGACTGGGGCCTCTCTGTGCTATCAGTTCTCTGTTCCCAAGCAGGAAACTACCTCAAGATTTTACCAAATAACTAAAATTAAATTTTCAACCATCAGATGTATGCAGATAAACTAGGAGAGTGATGTTGGTTAAGTTAAAATCTGGGATATGTTTATTTTATTCTGAGCATAAACCCTGTTATTTCTGGTTTAATTTGCAGTTCTGTTTCCATGGTAATTATGGCACTGGAGAAAGGGCACAAAAGACTTTTTTTATATGGTGAAAAATTAGAAAACATGGTGTTTGTGCAAGGGATGGGTGTATATTCTACAATATTTTTCAGCTGTGTCTCTCAATCAGTACTGGAATCCTGGGCACAGGCACCATCATGTCTTAGAGAGGAGACCTCTAGAGAAAACACAGGAAATTGCAGGAAGTTATACTGGCAATCCAAAAAGTGGCATGATTTCTTCTTTATTTTTCAGTTTACAAAGAATTTCTAAATATTAGAAACTAAGATATGCAGAAATAGCATCTTTTTGCTAAAAAAGGACTGCCCACATTCTACCTTTAACCACCTTAATTAATTACTGTTTCTTATGCAATTGTCTTACTTCTAATTGCCATTTACTCAAGCTTTCCTCACTCTTAAGATTTGAATCCTTTAGTTAGACCTTGACCATATGCGGCTGATTTAAATTTGGGCATGGTCGACAAGGACTTTCCCTGATGAAGCTGATATATTCAATTTGTTTCTTCCAAAATTAAAACATGCCTAAGTTCAAAAATGAAAAGCTATTTGTTTACTGGAAAAAATATGCACAAAATAGGTAACTAATCAAGCCAAAATGCACTTTCATCCTGTGGGAAAAGTGAAGGGTATATGCTAAGACTTAATGCCTGCTAAGGTAGCTGAGGATTGCATAATGGATGTGTGTTTGCAGTGAATATCTGTGTTAAGGAGGTTTTCACTACTCTTTGAAGATCATACAACTCTTAGTCACACTCACAGCTCTTAGTATCAGTTATTGCAATAGATAAAGTAGAAGCAGTGAAAACAATTCTTCAGAAAAAGGCTTTTTATCCATTTTAAAACCAAGCTAGCCATTATACTTGCCAGGTAAAAGCAACGGTACAAATTCTTGAACACATTCTGGCCATTAAAGATCTGCAGTTTTCTTTCTCAAGACTGGTTATGTCAACCAGCAAAGCTAAGTAAGGAATTTGGGGTTTTTTGCATCACTGAAGTCATTGGCTGCACAGGGACCAGGCAGACTTTATGTCAGGAAAAGTAGATCCCATCTATATAAATTCTCTTTTGAGGGCACTGTTCTTTCACTACTTGTCCCCTATGTCACCATGTCAGCAGTGATGTTATTTGTGTGGTATGTGTACATGTTAAATACTCTTTGACAGTAATCCCACCGAAAGCATAAGTTGTTCAGCTGCAGTAATAGTGTACTTGCATTGGCAGTGTTAACAAATGGACAGCTTTTTACAAATTTGCAGATTGTATTTAAAGTAGATCTGTGTTCTTAGATATTATTTTGCACGTGAACTGGTAGAAGTTTAAACCACAACTGTGAAAACCATCCAAAGTAAAGACCCAGTTTCCCCATCAAAGCACTTCGATGTAGGTGTCATGTTTTTTCCAAAGTACCAGGCAACCGCAGCAGCCCAATGGATTGCACTAGGAAAGGGAGAATGGGAGTGCCTTTTTTTATTTATTTATTTTTCTTTTTTTTGGGAGGGAGGGGAAGTGCAGTATCTGTTTTCATTATCTAAAGGCTACCATTACCCAAGTCAAGGAGGCACTCAAGTCTGAAAATTCTGTTCTTAGAGAAGTTCTAATACAACAGTAATAATTGTTATTAAATACATAGAGAAGCAGTTCTGGGGGAAAAAAGAACACAGATCACATAGACTTTACTATGGGTTTGGAGAGAAAATTACTTCCAAAAAGGTCAGAACATGAGATTAAAAAAGAAGAAAACTGTGATTTTATTATTCACACCATCTATCTTCAGTTGTGGCAGGCTTTTTTTCATGGTGCCCTTCATCCAAACCATAAATGGAATGGACTTTAAAATAGGGAGAAAAATATAGAAAAAAGGTGTTGTCCTGTGCCAGAAGAGCAGAGTATATGTATGTAAAGAAAAGCATGAAGGAAAAGAGAAAGCTCTGCCTCCATAAAGGTAAATATTTTAGGTGATGTAGAAAATTGGAAGGTTTGGTGAATAGTGTCAGAGGGTTTTATATTAGCATGTATAATAATACTATTATTATTATGGCAAAAATAAAATTACAGTAACAAATAATAATATAGCATCATGCTTATAATTTGTTTTGCCATAGCATTCAGAGTATCTTAATCACAGCTTCTTTTATAATCAGAGAAAAAAAAATGTTCTTCATTAGTTCTCTGAGTTGTTCTGCACAGTTTATGTACTGAATACTCAGTTTCATGTTTTAGGTCTGCTGTGGTTTAACCTGGCAGGTAAACAGCACACAGTCGTTTTCTCACTCCCCCACTCACTAGGAAAGAATTGGAATTTTAAAAAAGTAACATTCATCTGCTGAGATACAGTTTAATGGGACAAAATGAATGTAGTAGTAATAATAACAATAACAATAATAATAATGCTATAATTAGAATATAGGAAACAAGTGGTGCCCAGTGATAACAATGCAATTGCTCACCACCTGTCATATGATGCCCAGGTAACCTTCCCCCAGCTTTTTATTGCTGAGCATGCTCCCATATGGTCTGGAATATTTCTGTGGTCAGCTGGGGTCAGCTGTCCCAGCCTGTCTCTTCCCAAATCCTTGTTCACTCCCAGCCTCCTCACTGGTGGGGTGGGCTGAGGAGCAGAAGAGGCCTTGACCCTGTGTAAGTGCTGCTCAGCAGTGACTAAAACATCCCTGTGTTACCAACACTGTTCCCAGCACAAATCCAAAACACAGCCCCATACAAACTTCTGTGAAGAAAATCAACTCTATCCCTGTGAAAACCAGAAGAATGGCTGATATAAAAGCAGGTCCATCAAGGCTCCATAACCACTCTCTCCCAATACCAGATATTTAAATTAAGATTAGAAAAAGATGTTGTGATCTTTCTGCAGAATACAGTCTTTTCCCTGCACTTAGCAAGTTCTTTTTATTTAAAAAGAAAAAAAAAGTACTGAGTAGCACTGCATACTCTTGAATATTTATTAAATTATATTTTAGTGGCATGCTCTTTAAAAGCTTTTATAGCTGCATTTCAAATTAGTAGAGTGTTTTAGGATATTTGCAATGATAGAATCTGTTCAAACTGTTATCATGTTTCAGTAGTTACCTCCCAAGATTAAAATTTCATCATAAGCACAGACTTCAATACAATGGAAGTTTTTATCTCAGCTAGAAATACTGTAACATAAAATTAATAGAATCTGAACTAAGTTGTTTTGCATGTTTTGGTATATAATACAAGGAATGATGCAACTGAAAGTTAGTGTAATTTTATAGACATCTGGGCAACCAAGTCTCAAAATTTTCTGCTTTTATCAATACAGTATCAGAATTGTTCAACTAACTATTTTGAATGGGAAGAAAATGGCTTTCTTTTTTTTTTTTTTCTTTAAGTTGCTATTAACCCTAATAGTTTTTGCTTTACAGAAATACAAATGATTAGGAATTTGTACTTGAACATTAATTCTGAGCACAGAGAGTGAAACAAGGGTTTTGGAACATCATAATAAAATGCTTAAAATTATTTTTTAAGCTTGAAGATTTAATTTATTGTTAGAACAGCATGTTATTCTACAATTTTTTTAGAAAGTGTATTTTAAAAATCTAATAATTGTTAATATTAATCTTTAAAGCATTATCATTAAATTAGTGGCAAAACTATCATTGCAGTAAAAATGCAGAATCAAAAATTCCTATACTATTTTTTTAAGCATTTATTCTAAAATCCAGCCACTTGAACATAGCTCTTTAAGATAATATTAGATCAAAATTGACTAATTATCCAACCACTACTAATAGGCTTTTTCTCTCCTCTCACACTTGCATATTTCACTTCCTCTATTTGTGTGGCTAAATTCACTCTAGTTCCTAGACATGGCCAAAGATGGCTTGCATAGCTTTTTCCAGTGGAAAGCCAAAAGGAATGGTAGCCATTAGCAAAGGATGGGTAACAAACACTTAAGGAGTATTGGCATTCTTCAGTATCTGAAGTGAGTTTGTGTTTTAGCTCGTTCTGTCACAGTTATGCCAACCAAGGCAAGGTTCCTCAACCTACACTCCAGTGAAAGGGTTTAAATTAGGGGGGTGTAATTCACAGCTGAAGCAGAGAAAGCACACTCAGACTTTTACAGTAACCTAGGTGGAAATTGCTAAATTGCTGCAATCTGGTAATGCCGAATCTTATGCCCATAACTTCATGCATGAAGCAGTTTGAACAGCTAAGTAATCAAAACTATGTAAATAAATACAATGAAAAACCCTTGGCTTTGCTGTGATAGCCTAAGAGTCTTAACTGGGTTTCATAGTTCAATTTTTTCCCCCTTTTAGATCTTTCCAAAATAAAGATTCATGGGAAGTGGAATGTCAACAGACTGCTATGCTCACTACTGGTGGATACCACAGAAACTTCAGTCCTGCTTTGTATGGTCAAGGCAATATCACTGCTTCAAAAAGTGATAGCACTTTGTCTTCTCATCCACTTCACAGAGGTCATGAAAAGAAAATAGTTCATAAATATCCATTACCACCAGTGGGGTATCCTTTGGGCTTTCCTGAGCCACTTCCTGAAGTGGGCAGAACAGGCAGCTTTCAGAGCCCTGCTTACAATGCAGAAGAAATCAAATTATCTGTAAGTAACTATTTTCCTATAACACATATATTCACAAAAAACATCTGTGGATCAAATGCCGCCTTGGAGGAGCCAAAAATTAGATCATTCTTGTTGTCATTGTTATTTGTACAGTGCCAGCCCAGCAACAATGGAAGTACCTTATCCTAACAGAAACACAGTTTTTCTGGAGATTAAACATCCCCTACTGAGCCATACCTCTGCTCTAATAACGATGGTGATAATTACCTGCCATTATGTGACTGTGAGAAAGATTCCTACATTTCAGCTTATTGGCTTCTATATTGGGGCACTTCGCTTTGTATTGCCTCTGCTTCAAGTGTATTTCCATAATACCTGCAAATTTACTGCTTTAAGTGCTGTTAGACAAATCAAGTTCCTATTTGATCTACATCTCTTTGATGAATGAAATAAGAAAAATCACAGCAACTATTTTCCATATGTTAGTATTGTATTTTAAAAGAAACAGAAACTGCTGTGATAGTTATTTTTCTTGAAGTGCAAGAGTAATAAGACAGCATTCTTTCTTTTAGTCTTCATTGGCTGGAGACTATCACCCTCCCTCCCTGAAAAGTGGGACAAATCCCACAAATCCTTTGCCTACGACAACTTAAGAAAATCTTTCCATAATTATTGGCTTTAGAGCTCCCTTTGAATTTCAGCTTTACCCTCTCCCAGAGTATCTTCTCTTCTTCCTTAGGCCTCCACTACAGGCTATTATTGTTTTGCACTTGACATTTAGCACTTTCCTGAGCTCAAACCATGAAACCATACCATCAGTAAGCAATGGAACTAAGAATGTAAGTGAGGAATGAACTACAGGCCTCCCTTTGACCAGCTGTGATACATGGATCTTTATAACCAGGAGATCCTCAGCTCAGGGCTCTGGCTGAACCTATAGAGAGAGAAGAGGGAGGACTTCAGCATTTACTAGGGGAGATTGACGGGCAATTGTATCTGTGGTTGTTGAACCCTGGTTCTGCTGTCCACTTCAGGATGAAATGCACATCCTTTCCTATCAGAGACATGGCTGCTGCAGAACTATCTCCATAGTCCAGAGTCTCACTGTAGATAGGAAGAACCATAATGACAATGTGCCTGGGAAGCAGGGATTGCAGTGCAGCCCTTCACTGACTGTGGTCCCCTCTCCTCTGTCCCAGTAGTCTGAGAATAGTGAGAACCACGTAGTCCCAGGTGTTTGACATCACTTCTATTTTTATATTCTTATGTTTCACAGGAATTTTAAGTAAATGGCTTTTGGTTTCTCACAGCTTGAGAGTTTTCCTCTTTAAACTGTTAATCATGAAAAGAGTCATTTGGACTTTTCCAGATGAGTCTGATAAACACCAGTTCTTCACTCTTCTGTCAGAAGTGTCGGACAGAGAACCAAATCACAAAGCTTCTGTTTCCAGAAAGCCTGGGAAAAATGTCTATTCTGAGACACTTCTGCAAGCAGCAGGGAAACTGTTTCCCAGATGGCACTCAGGTCAGGGTCAATGCCAAGACTTTCCGGCCGGTGTGTGGGCAAAGTACATAACAAAACTATTAGCAAGAGAGATTTCTCATGCAGAGTCTAGGTCCAAATCAGTGGCATTGAAGCAGGTACAAGTTCAGACCACTGATTCAACCGTCACTCAGGCTGACATTGGATACCACAGCTTTAGTGCAGAAATCATTCAACGCTCTGTCACTCCAGAGTTCTGTGCTCAGATGGAAAGCTGTTGCATTGAGGAGAAAGAGGGGGGAAAAAATGTGTTAAACCAGAGTTCTTTGACTGAGTTCTGAGGACTCGAGGGGTGTAGAACACAGGGACAAGGACCTACATGAAATCTCCAGTATGTTCAAAACTTCAGAAAATGTTATAAGGCACTAGTTTTCTGAAGAATATTTGTAGCACAAATTGAAAACATCAAATTTCCAGGTGACGTCCTGATGCCTACCGAAGTAACTCTCTTGATATTGAAGGAAGAGAGAAAATAGTCTGTAGGGCTTTAGACAGTGACTTATATCTCTCCTTCTAGTAGAGAATCTTCAAAGATTAGTAAATGCTCCACTGGAATCTCTGCCCTTTCACATTCTTACTTAGAGGGAGTCATTCTTGCCTTAGAATAAACTAGAAAGCTCAGCTGGGATTCACTGGAAATTCCCATAACCCCAAAAATTCCTGTTTCAAGGGTTTCCAAATCTAGGGAAATACTTTTTCCTCTAAACATTACTTTAGGCTGTGCTGTCTTTCTGAAGTGAACAACTTACAGAAAATGATTGGTTGATCTTTTAGTCATAAATACTTTCTGATGTTTCTCTTCAGATGATAGACAGTTGTTGTTTGTTCTGGCTTTCAAAGCTTGAAAATACAAGACTTAAGCTGTAATAATTAAAATTTAAATTAGGCATTAGGAAATTTTCTAATGTTAGTATGGGAACTTTCTTAATAAATAGATTGCAATGGACAGTTGTGGAAATTCTACCACTGGACATCATTAGGAATTATTTTGATCCTACCCTGAGGCATGCTGTAGTCCATGCCCCAACTCTTAGGTATTACTAGGTAGGCCCTCTAAAAATCTCCCTATATCACTCAGCAATTTTCTAGGCATCTCAAATGTTTTCATATATGAGCAGAAGCTTGTTTAAGATGGGCATCTGTACCTGCTGCCTAAGATGCATTGCAGAGCAGGGTTAGAGGAAACTACTCCCCAAAATCCCAAATTTAGTCACTATGAGACTAAAATTGGCCAGACCAATTTCTACTCTAGCCAAATTAGGCAGTTCTGTTTTTCTCTGTCTCTTTGAGACAGCTAGCTTCCTGAAGAGCTCCTCCCCAGCAATCCAGAATTCTTAATCATTTTGGGTAGTTCTTATTTTAGGAGAAGCCATACTTGGCACATATTTCATCTATAGAAATATGCATCTCTGTCAGGTGAACTCCTTCATTTCCAGCAAATGATGAGGCAGAAAGGTGATTCTCATGGCTGGTATACACCAAAGAAGTATGAGATCAGCTGGCACTGGAGAAATGAAAAAATAGAGTCCTAGTTGCCTTATCACCCAAACAAGTTAGATGGAAGGCTTATGATGAACCCATCCCTATTAAGTTTCAAGTAGAAAACCAAAAGACATAAAAGCAGTAATATCTGAGAAAAAGAAATTTAAAACCAGGGCCCATGAATCTCATCTGAGACATGAATTAAAGCACTTTCTTTGTGGTTTTTCTTCCTCAGAGGCCAAAAGTAAAGACAATAAAGAACATAATGAAAGAACAGACCAGAGGCTTGAAAAGCAAAGTGCTGCTAACAAGGAATGTTGCCTTTTAGACTTGCTTAGATAAAGGCTTCTCTCAAAGTGCATGAAAAACAATGCATTAGGGACCTATCCAAAATCAGTCTGTGATGTCTGACCCTCGGGTAAGGAGCTGTGGGAAGTCATGACCTGCTTATTCTAAGTGATAAACATTTGTCTCTCAACTCTGAGGAAATTCAGAAATGTCTCATTTGGAGTTTACAGTGTATTTCAAGAAGAAACACATCAAAGTACCAATTGAAGTGAAGGACATTTAACAGTTTAGGACAACAGCTTGATCGTGAGGCCAATCTATTTCCAATGGCAAATCAATAATTGTAAATATTGTTATCCTGAATCTCTTAAGAATCTTTTATAACTTGATGTAAAGTTTCTGAGACTGGCACCTGTGTAAATCTGCAGTTCATAAGGAAATGTCTGACATTTTTCTCTAGGTGATGACACCTATTAAATTTGTATTTCAGATTCAGAATTTCCCAGCTTCTCATGTTTCTCATTGCAAGTATTTTATTTGCTCAGCACTGAATCAGTGATTTCATAGCTGATATTCAGTAAGGGAAACACATGTTGATTCTTTAAGTGAAGCCTCCAAATCAAAAACCTTCTTCAAATAATTTAAAATAGTACTAACAATTCTGTCACTGAATCTTGACATCACAAGGAGATGTATTTGTGACCTAGCCCATGAAGGAATGAATGGCATGTAGCCGTGGCATTCAGAATGTCAGGAAAAAACTCTTCATATGGGAACAGTGATAATTTACGAATGGGAAATCATCCACGTGTTTACAAAGAAAATCAAAGGCAGGTGATTCCCTCTGTTTTCTTAAACTTTAGAGGATTGGCATTCTTTCTTATTCTTGCTAGTACAAGGATTGAGAGAGGGTTGTTATGGCACAAAATGATCCAATGCCTTTAGGTTTCTTATTCATACATGTCAAATTAAGTCACTTTTTCTTGCCCATCATTTTAAAACATTCATTTGGAGGGACTGACAAAAGGAAGATTCTGCTTTTTTTGTGAATTTCAGTTTAGGAGCCCTGTACATCGGAAGCCTCTTTCACTCATGGAGTATGGTACTAAACTCAGAATTTATTTCCAGCTATCACTTACTTCTGTAATTTGAAAAGAAAAGGGGTTTCCTATAGGAAATCTCTAAATTTCATCTCAGAGTCTTCTGCAAAGAGTTTGAAAGGATTGGTGCTTAAGAGCATTTTTCCAATTAGTATCTTTTAGCCTTAAAAGTTTCTAAAGATCAGTTTTCAATGAGGTTGAAAACAAAGTCCAAATCTGTCTCTAGTTGCTGTGGACAGGGGGAATACCCCATTCTGATACAGTGGAACCTGGAGTAAAAATTTATGGATGTAATAGAACTGACCTTTTCCACAGAGCATCTGAATATTTGAATTCCTATTTGATATGTTGACATATAAACTTCAAACATTTTTACATTCTAGAAAAAAACCCTGAAATCATAGACTAATACCTTAATCAGTAACTAAAACTATTTAAGATCTGGTTTAAGTAAGATTCAAGATACTGATAATTTTTCCCAATATATGACTATATAAAGATAGAAGATTACCTTTCTTTTAATATTAAGTTTTTTCCCTCAGCCAAATCTTAAAAATTCATTACATAAAATTGCATTTATTTCTAGAAAAAAAAAGCATTGAATGTATTTAAAAAGGCATAGTACCTTTAAGAAAAAGAAAAATTATTTCACATTTATTTTGATAAAGATATTCCAATTAATGCATCTTAGCATTTCTTGCATTAGCAAGAAAACTAACAAAATGTGGTGCTTAAAAATTTAGAACTTGTTCCAGCAAAGATTCTCACATGTCCTTTGCTTTATACAACTCTGCATCCCATGACAACCATCTAAAGGCTCATTATTGGCATGGTTTGTGTCTGAGTTTACTAAATTCTCATTAAATGGAAAGAAGATTTTTCATTGAATTACTTGCGGTGAACAAAAATTTAGTACATTCTCCAGAATGTCAGGGCTTGGAGTTAATAGTACTGAAATGAGCACAGGTTTTCTTCCTTTCCTCAGAAAGCATCATATCACAGAAGCAGAGAGCTAAAATTCCAGGAGACAATCAGCAGTATCCAACACTAATTATACTCTGTAATTCTAAAAAAGATTATTGTCCTCTGCCCTGGTCTACATTATACTACTAACATACATAACCTGTAGTTTGTAGACTTTGGAGGTTCTGCAGCAGCTTAATTCTGTCTAGTGGGATATTTAAATTTTTAATGGCCAATCTACATCCTAATGCTATGAAAATCAGAGGTAATCAAACACAACAGTTCAGTTCATGTCATTTAGGCACATGGATGCCTTTAAAAATGGTGCTTTATTGAAGAGGTGTAGAGCATTACAGTGTTATTAGCTGCAGCAGGTCAAGATGTTTTTCACATCTAGAATTTGATAATGCAAACACGTAGCACTTGCTGGTTTTTCCTAACCATGATTTTCTATTCGTTGTTCAGTCTCCCCCTGAGATGTCCTTCCTTGCAACAACAGAAAAGTTCCTTCAAGAGGAAGAGAAACATGCAAGAGAATTTGAAGAACGTTTAAATTCACACCTTGAAGAGCTGCAAAGATATTCTGAAAATACTCTAAAAAAATATGCCAGGATGCAGCAAAGCAGGCATACTTAAGCCAGTCACACAATTAAGAAAAGCAAACCAAGTAATTACTCATGAGTTTCTCAAAACTAAAATCTGCAACTAGCTCCTTAATGTATTTAGGCACATTGCCAATAGCATGTCTTTGTAACACCAGGTTTTCAAGAAAATCATCATTAACCTACAAATTTAGGTATATCGTAACTTGACTATATTACAAAATAAACTCTAAACATATTCTGAAATATACAGGTGGGTTTTGCACTGTTAAATTGTGTGCAGCAGAAACCTTATTGCAGCACTGTAAATTACTATACTTACAATTCTGTAATGTACAGAGGGCTAATAAGTGGAATTATTCCCTTGAAATTAGAATCAGTTGAGAAATTCTCTAGTTTGTACAGAAAAATAATAAAGGCCTTTAACCATATCTCAGCTCCTGGCATGAAAAGCTTATCTATGCTCTGGTGATTCTTGGCTGTGGAAATAGCCCCTGGGCCTCTGGAAATGCTGCTCCGTGAGAAGAACATTAGAAGACCAAGCACATGTTTTGAAACCATCTATATTGCCTTTTTACCAGACCTATAAGCAGAACCTGATCTCAGGCACTTTACATTAAGACTTTACAATTTTTAAAACCTGTATTCAAAAGCACCTGTTTTGGATTGAAGTTTTGTTACCATGCTGGCTCGTTGTTCAACTATATTGGAACCCCGAGGAAAAACTTAAACTTCAGGTAACATGTGATCAATCTTAGGTAAGGGCCTAAATTCCTTAAATTTTCCTACATCATAGGAAAATATTATATAACCAAGCAGAGTTAATTCAACCCCATGTGCTGAAAATCTGCATTATATTGAGATTCCTTTTATTTGCAATTCATACTGAATTCTACTGCTGTGCAAGCGAAACAGAAATTACAGACACTGTTGATGAACCACCAATTTCAGTGAATGAGATACTGAAGAACTGCTTTCCAGCATATACTGTTGCCAACTTCCTGGGAAAATCTGGATAAAAATAATACCAGGCTGTCAAACTGCTCCAGTTTGTGAGTAAAAGAATTCTCATTAATATTCAGGACCATGGCTAAAATGTAAATTGTTTTTCGATGCTATATTTCCACTAAGACAAAATATACTACATCATACTTACACAAATACCAAGATTTTAAATACCAGATTGGCTCAGCTTGCAGTAAAATGAGCAATGAAGATGAAGACATCAAAGAACCTTTTACAGGAAAATTCAGGAAAATTACTAGACTCAGCTGGAGGAACAAGGACTGAATAAAAAGATGACGAAAGGACATCTGAACAAACTAAATATATACATATCCCCAGCTTAGGGGGAGATGCAATTTTTAAAAAATTAATGAAGAAATTCAGAAACCTCTGAAAATAAAGCTAAATTTTAAGCTGGGAAGGATCTGTAGAAGCAAAAAGACAGCAAAATACTGTCTTTCAGAAAAGCAAAATAAATAGCCAGTTATCCAGAGTATTTTGCCACTCTCAGATTCAAACATACAAGACGACGGTCTGCTCAAGATCTTCAAAGAAATGGATGTGTCTGTCTCCATTTCAGGTCTGAGGACTCCTCTCAAGGTATAGGTCTGTGAGATGATGCAGAATGAGTGAAAAAAATCAAGAAAATGCATATGATGGTTTTTTCCCAAAATTTTTTTAAGATCTGGTCAACCTACTAATTTTGGCTGATAAAATACCGGAGTCAGTTTCAGCCTGGCTTTTGTGCAATGCCATATAATAAACTGTGGGGAGCACTGAAAACTCCAAAGTACCTGTATCTGAACAGCCTACTTGTTACTGTTACTGCCTGCTCAGAGAGCACTGTAGCACCCATGTCCCGAGACAGGATGGATCAAGTTGCCATTTTTTAAACACCTACTTACCAGAAAGGTTGTCCTTCTCTTTCTCAACCAAACAGCAAAAGTTGCTCATCTGACAGTCCCCAGTTGAAATGAGCCCATTGCTACTGCAGTATAGGTGGAGCCATGCCACTGGTTTGAATACTTCAGTTGCATTAAAAGGCAGAAACTCAACTGAACTGGTGAGAGGTTTCTGAAGGAAGATACATGTTCCTGATGTATCATGCCAAAAAAACTTTTTAAAGAATGATGGACAGCAGAAATAATAAAGACTCAGAACTTACTCATTTGTGAACAGGGGATGGACATGGATAGATATGGTTAAAAAAAGGAATAATCAGAATGGTCCAAGGCTTTAAATTCCTGAAAACACCAATAAAAATGAAAAAGAAAAAAGAAAAATAAGTATTAATCATGAGGCTCATTTGACAGCACAAGGTGCAATCTTCAGGAGCTGCAAATTGCCCAAAAATACAGAAAATTTCTATTCTGCTTTGTGAATAGCGAGGCAATGGAAAAATTTTGTAAGCTGCTGGACTTTGATGATTTTTCAAAGCTGTACTGAAAAGCAATTTTTTGGCTCCCAGTTGAAAGACTTGTTTTAAATACAAAGAACAATGGTTCAGGCTGCTACCAGCTTTTCTTTCTTTTTTTTTTTTTTTTTTTTTTTTGTCTGAAGGAAAAACAGAGGTCAAATGCAAACAGTTGCCAACATGTTTCATCAAGATGCAATTTCGAAATAGTTGGTGGCATAAGAGCTGGCAGAGCATTGCTGTCCAATTCACTCCCCAAAACTTACTCTGAGAGGGTTGAAACAGCAGTTACTGAATACTAAATCGCCATTTAAAAGTGGCTCACATGGGAGTTAGATATTTAGTGCATTTTCTTCCATTTCTTAGTCTCTCCTTTTATGTATGGGAAATTTAGGAGTATAAGAATGGCAGCGTGTCAGACAGTAGGTACTCTGAGCCAATCTAGAGAGGAGTGCAAACTGCAGCAGCAAAACACAGTTCCAGATGAACACAAAAACGAACAAACCATCACAGGCACGGCTCTCTTGCTTTTCTGATGGGCAGACTCAAAACAATGGCCAATAAATCTCTGCTGTGATCAGAGACAGTACAGGAAGTGCCTAACCCCACAGTGTCACTGTTCTGGCTTTATTGTAGTGTAACTGGTTCTAATTCCTGCTTTAACAGCAGTACAGCAGCGCACAGAATCAAGCCCACCAGCACTCAGTAATTCAAAGCTCAACTGAACACCAGCGGTGGGAATGAGAAGGAAGCTGTCAACAGAGACTGCTGAATGCATGAGCTGCAGGTGACTTCACATCTACGGTGTGCCATGCCAGTCATCAAAGCCTGGATTACACAGCCAGCTCAGGTGTGAGCTGAACTCCACTCACTCCTGCTGCTCTCTGCTCCTGCGTCTCCCACAGACTCAACGGCCGGGAACTGTGCGCTGGGGAGAAGGTCCTTAGCTTGTGTCATTCCCCTCTGGCTTTACAACCTACAACAGCTCATTATGCCATTCACAGTCTTTCCCCCCTCCCCCCCCCTCCCCCCCCCAAGTTAATTCCATTCAAAATAGCTATCCACTTGATTTTACACACAAACTGCCTTGTGGTAGGGATATTTGGTTTTTTTCTTCTCACACACAGCTTCTGCTGAGAAAATGCTAGGTTAAGCAGAGTTCATTGGAACTGGCCAAACCAATGTGGGAACTGTGTGTTGTTTTTCCCTCGCTGTGGGGCTCAGATCTCAAAGTTCACTGTGTTGGAGTTACTATTTAATCACACAGACACCCTCAAATCCATAAATAGGCTGTAATTTAATGTACTGCATCTAAGTTTCTGCTAGTGGATTGAGCAATGTCTCTAAACTGTGATATGCTGCATTCCTGTGCCCCTTCCATTACCAACAGATCAATCAGTTTCTTACACCTCTTCCACAGCTACAGGAGTGTTCAAAGCTGTACATGAACTGTCTGGGCACTGAACATAAACGGTCTGAAAAAAGAACAGTGCATCTTCTCTGAGGCATTTAAACTTAACATCAGTGAATAAGTAAATATTTTCTTGTAGATGGATTAAAACATGAGACCAGGAGCCAATCTCTCTGAGCTCTTAAAATACGTGTACTTCTTCCTTCAGACCACAGGCAGTGCCGCTGGCTTCTCTCATTTGGCTTTGGGGAGCTGGGGCCATGTGTAACACAGCTGGGCATTTACCCACTGCAAGAATACTTGACACAATTGCTTTGTTTTCTTAGCATTTCGCAGATGTTTATAAGACTCTATTCAAACCTTGATGTTTAAGTATTTGACTCAGATTTCATTTATGCTTTGAAAAATCGGGTTTAAAAAACTGCTTCTATAACTTGATTTATCAGAAGGCAATGGCAGGTTTTTAATGACTTCACCTGATAATGAGCAGTCTTGGAAACCATATGACACTGCTGAAGAAGTGTCTCAGCATGAGTTTTCTGGAAAATGCTTGTAATAAATCATTCAGTTTTGCCCACAAGCTACTGTATGCTGGGAAAAGGTGTGAAACCCTATTTCTAAAACATTTTTGAAGGCAACTGACAGTTGGAGTAATACATACAGGTAAAAAACCAGAGGTACAGTTACACCTTTGGCTGAGAAACTCACACAAGTTGACATTCGGGCAACCACCATTAATTTACTTCCCCATTATTGCTCAGTGTTTTTTGACAGTTTCTGTCTGCAGAGGCTTCCTACCTTTTTTCCAAATCTGCATTCTCATATTCAATACTAGTAAAAGGGATTTTGGTAGAAAATGTCAGAATCCAACTTCACTGTTTACTAGAGAAAAAAAGATTGGGCTTTTTTTAAGATGAACTATGAAATCAATTCCAGCTTCTACATAAGGAACTTCAGAAAGTGTAACACTATTTTCCTCTCAATTACCACTCAGTAAAATTGCACATTTCAGAGACTTGAAATACACGTCTCTAATTAGCTCTAGGTTCATATTAATAGACATTTGTCTCTGAAAAGATAATTATTGTGACCTGAAGAATTTACAGATGACAAGAGATAAAGGAAGGGCATAAGAAAAAGCAGCAGAAATGTAAGATCTCATTAGAGGAGTAATCATAAATGTTATCTAACCCAAATGACCTTTTACCTATTTAGTTGTTCCCAGCCAGTTCATCAGTTCATTGCTCTTAGGTCACAGACTCAGCTCTTGAAGAAAATGAAGGTGGGGCAAAACCACATAAGGACTCTGAACAATTTCAGGGAAGACTCTGAATTATAAAATCATTACCTGGGCTCATAAAAAAGCCCTGCAGGTAGAAGGGACTGAAGTAAGCTATTACTCAGAGATGGGGAAATCACAGAAACTTCATTAGAGTCATCACAAAGTATTACAGAACAAGAAGGATCAGAAAAACCCTAGTTAAGAATCTGTGGAAGAGGACGATGAGGAGGAATCTGTGCAAGAGGTTATCAGAAACTGCACTTCTATTCTAGATACCCAAGACACCAAGTACCCTGCAGGACACATACTTACCCTGCATATTTAAATTGCACACACTTTTGGTCACTTGCCCAGGCACAAATTTTATTCAAGCTGAACAGCTCAGTTGAAAAAGGTTCAAAACTACCAGAGCTTCATTGCAGGCATCCGACTGAGGATAAAATAAAAATAGGACAAAGATTTGGTGCCTGGGAGAACAGAAACAGCTGGGAGATGACAGACTAAGCAATTACCTTTACAGATTCATCATTTCAGAGCTCCCCAGTTGAAGGAAGTGGTTGTCAGTGCAAAGCACAGATAATTTCAGTGTCAGCACACGGCTGGCTGAGCACAGGGGTTTGCCAGCAGACTTCCCGCTGGTCGCTCAGTGGGTGAATGCTCTTGCAGTCAGACCACGCTGGCCATGCTCTCTGTGCAGTTCGTTGTGCAGATATCCCAACTATGATGCAAGCTGCGGGGGGGAACAACCTCGCAGTTCATCCAAACTCTTTTCTTTAGGTTTTACTAAACTTTGTATTTGAAAAAACATCTCAGTCTTCAGGGCCAGTTTTATTCTAGACACTCCCAACAGCAGTAACACCATGTCAGGAGCCACGGCCATCCTCACAGCATCAGGTATCTGCATCATTCCCACTGGAGCTGGTTTATAGCCAGCCATAGGCTCACCCTGCTGGGGGAACATGGGCCTTAGGGAAACGTACACTGCAAGGACCTGCATTTGCTCACCTGAAGTGTTTTTTTTTTTGTAAAGCAACTTTGGCTGGAAGCAGCATTCTGCACAGGAGCAGTACCTGGGGGTGATGCAGGAAACACAGTTCCCTCTTTCATTGGTATGTCAGTGAAGAGTCCTGCTGACCTCACTGGGACTATCCCTGAGCCAAAGGACTACACAAGGGAAAGATTCAAGGGGCCTTTAACTTTCAGCACAGAAATATTTCCTGCCATGCACCAGTGCACTGACTGTAGCATCACGTTATTCCTTGCTTGGCCTGCATTTAAGCAGCACTGAAGAGTTTTCAATGTCCTTCCCTAAAATCTTCTGAAGGTTAATGCCTATTGAGTGCCTTAAAATACTTGGATGAGAAAGGGCTGTAGTAGAATACAGGGTCATTGAAGCATTTTGATGAGAATTTGTAGCTTAATTTCCTAGAATTAAACTGCCCAAGCTGTGCTCACAGCTTCCTTCCAGTGAGGGGATGGGGGCACGCCACAGGACAGCAGCTCACTTAAGCAAACAGATCAGAGACCAATGTTACACTGTTACATTTCCCTTCTTAATAAATAATCAAGAGCTGCATGCAAAACCACCTTTTTATTGCCACTTAAACAGTTTCAAATATTGAACATTCAGATAAGCAACTATCTGTGTTTATGTAGTTTGTTATTAGTTACTTCACCATAACCTGGCAGAATCTCCCTGTCCAAATTTTTTAAGATTCCATCCAGCAGATCCTGAAGTATTCACTTTGCATGTTGGCATTTTGCACCAAAAAGAAATTCTTTTCGAGTGAACTATATAGTGGTTGATGAAAAAATGATTACACAATGTAGGCTTTCACAATGTCACAATTTTTTTGCAAAATAATTTGAGGATTCCAAGTAAGACTTCTTTTATTCAAAAAATAAATATATCCTTTCTGAATCAAAGCACTTCATATGACATTAAGTACAAAGAAGAAATGTACTTCTTTGGAAGTTCTGAAATAGACATACAAGAGCTCATGGGAGCAACATTATCCGTAACAGTGATAAAAGCTGAAAGCTGATTTTTTACAAATTTATAGCAGAACACGATTTCCTCTTACAATATAGAGCTTCAAACAGCTTTAAGAAAAACACCATTTTTAAAAGTCTGAAAGGCACATAACTCGACCATAAAACGTACTGGCACATTCACTAATACGTTTTATGTTACATTCCTAAAAAGAATCCGTGGGACTCTAGCCAAAAGAAAGACTGAAAATACCAGCAAGATCCTTTGCAAAGTACTGAAAGACTGGCAGAGAGTTCCTTTTGGCTCTTGGTGAAATTAATATCCCAAAGCTAGAGAGTCTGAAAAGCTGCATCATTCAGTTGTATTTGGACGAGTTGCTACATAAACAAACACAACAATCAGCAGTACTACGACAGCCAGCGTGGGAAGCACCACGGTGGTGATCTGTTGCCGGGCCTCTTGCATTGCCTGTTTTCTCTCCTTTTTGTCTTTGGAGGTCTCTTTTTTGGGTTTTCCTCTAAGCTGCCTCATCCTCCTATTTGGATTTTTTTGTTTGTTTTTTTGCTGAAACGTGGGACCAAAAGGAGTGGAAGAGCAGAAGACTGTCCAAGGTCTTTTGAAACAAGAGGCTGAAGAATTCTTTTTCCGTTGAGTGGTTGGCTGTGCAAGAAACTGTAAAAGAAAGAAAACAATTCTTTTGAGCAAGATCCAATCATTAAAAACATTTGCAGTTCCACTTGGTAAATCTTTCATCCAATGGACACCAATGCAACTTCTTTTAAGGGAACAGAAGCATGGAGTTCAGCTCATCCACGTAACACTTTCCCCATAAAAAACAGAGCAGTTCATCATGGTGTGTATCAGTCCAAGAACCCTGAACTTGTTAAGCCAGAAACAAAGCCCAGCACTATACATTTTATCCTCCAAGGCAAACAAGGTAAGACAGCTAAAGACTTAATGAAAATAATATGAATTAGTCTTGCATCAACACAGGGTTCCAGCTGCCTGTCTTGAAACAGCAGGAGACTCCCTGCTCAGAGGCTGTGGCTCCCACAAACCTGCAGAACAAGGAGGGGCAAGCACACACCCTGCCACAAGCATTTATCATCCACAACAGGTATTTATTGGCATAAAGGGTACTCCAACAGGAAGTAATAGGGAGAAAGAGCTGCTTAATTTAATACTTCTGTTTCTGCTGCTACACAACAAAGACCAAATCATAACATGACTCAAGTGCTGTCACTCCTATTGCAGCAGTCTTTGACAATGGAAAAGAAGCCCAAGTAATAACGAGTCTGCTAACAAACCACTGGTATAGACAGTCAGTCATCAGTAAAGGAGAAAGAAGTTGTTCTAAAGCATGTCCTAGACAATCTTCAAATACAGAAATATCCACAAAGTGAGATAAACACAGCACAGTATGAAAGCCTCTCTCATTTCAGAGTAAGTAGGGGCTTAGTATTTCCATATCCAAAGGTTTTTTTGCCCCTGAGCTACCTGGAGCAGTGCAATTCCCTGACTGCATGGCGATGGTGGATGCCAGCCATTGGTTATATTCTTCTCCACCACATCCCCCAGTTCTGCCATGGCATGACAGCTGGACACAGGCCACAAGTAAATAAACATAGATTTGGAGGGTAATAATTACTGGTATCAAATACTGAGTTGAAGTAAATTATGGATTCAGGTTTTTCCATCATTCTAATATACTCGGAATAAAATGTATGTAGAAATAAGTGGGTTACTGCAACTTCATTTTTTCTTTCCCTTTTCTTTGTATCAAAATGTAAAGATGATTTTAATGTGCTGCTGTAGCTAAGGAGCATACGTCAACAAGCTAAGGTGCAAAGCTCAGTTCGCCCCAGACACAATTTCCTCTTGATGTATCATGTCTGGTTGATGCTACAAGTTGTCTTATGACTACTTTTTTAAAAAACAAGAAGAGGCTTCACTGAGAGTGAGATGCTTTCTTTTGGTGTTACCACTCAATCTCATTTGTCAGCCTGATCACAAAAGCAAAACCGAACTAAAACACTCAAAACAAGAATCCTCACCTAGAGGTTATGTGCAGCTACAAAGGACTTTTCATCCTTTCTCACAGGTAACAACCTGCCTGCTGTGAATCTCATCCAGGCAATTACTTTGCATCATTTAAGGTACAATGTGGAATAACTCAGCTAAACCTGAACTGATGGAAGCGACCAGGCTATCACAGCAAGCCTGTGGTACTAGAAAACCAGCAACAAGGCAAAGAATCAATACTTCTGGCTTTATATGGTCCATCCTGGATGCAATCTAAACAAATAAAACCGAAACAACAATAAAAAACTCCACACCCAACAAAAAAAGGCTCAAGCATGACAAGATTTCAGTGTTCAGCTGGATTCATCAATTCTGTATCCCCTGCCTATACATCTTTCAGGAAGTTGTCTTCTGATCATAAACTTTGCAAATTCAGCTTGCACTCCGAGGCAAACCCTTCATTTTGTTTTTGATAAAGCACAAAATGGGAATTTTGGTGCCTAGGATATTTTTCAAAATATTTTTCAAAATATTTTTCAAAATTTCCTCTTTCAAAAGAGGAAACAAAAAAATTCAAGTCTTAAAAAGAATCAATTTCTTCTGCACAGTACAGCATTAGAATCAAAATATGTAACAGATTTAGAGACCAGAAGTGGTCAATGAACTTCGTGATGGGAAGGTAAACTGGAATTGGATGGAGCAACTACACACAACACCTGTTCCTATCTTTTAATCAAATGTCCTACATAATTTCTAAACTTCCATAACTTTCTTCTCAGCAAATCCTCAATTCTCTCTGACTCAGGATGGAGCTTTTGGTACTACACCACCTGCAAGCCATGGGTTTCTGGTTTGGTGGTGTTGTATCTCACTTCTCTAGCCAACTCCTGAATTTCCTCTGGGGCAAAACAAATTTTTTACCCCTTTCCATTCCCTCTCCTGCTCCTCTCACAAGATTTATTACCAAACACTAGAAAAACGAGTATGCAAAATAAAGTTTTACATTAGTCCTTTGGGATAATTAGCTAGCCAGAGCATTTCAAGCTGCATTTTGGTATTATTTTCTGTTTCCACTGTTAATGTACAGCTGTGGGTTTTGTATCTGGATTACCCACAAGACCCAATAAGTGATGGACAGTAAAAGCCTCAGGGACTTTCTGTGTACCACAGTAACAGAGGAGTTGCCATGAAACCAATCTTTCTAACAATGAATGTGTGCCTTGCTCTGTGCAGCATCTCTTACTATCCAGGCATTAAAAACATCAGGATGGATTTTTAAGTCTCTTTTGAATGAATATTTCATTCTGAAGCAGAATTAACCAAGTTAATTACATCCACTAGCTAACATCTGACAACTTAGAACAGAAAGCCTTCCCGCAAACGTCAGCATCACTTGAATTGCAAGCTGACACTCTCCAGTTTGGGAATCTGGCATCAATCTCCAAATACGTTTCCAGTAGGGTGTGTTACTTGGCTTTGCTCCTGGCAGAGATGGACTCACACAGAAACTGACCCAGAGTTTTCAGAGAAATGAGCCTTGGGGTTTATCTTAGCTGAACCATAAAATGAAAGTGGTGAATCTCTGCAAGTTGCTGCCAGGGTCTGGCTGCCATCAGGTGCCCTGCTGTGACTGCCAGGATTGGACAGTTGCTGCAAGAAGCAACACTTTCCCACAGGAAGAGTCCAGGATGTTGCAGATTCCGCTGTGCTCATCCTGGAATGAAACAGCCCTGAAAAACCAGTGCTCAGCTGGGTATGAGGAAACTCTACAGCCTATGTTGTACAAGCACATTCAGAGTGCTTTACACTGCCAAGCCTCTTACCAGCATCCATGGACTTCACTGACTACTAAAAATTATGGGAAGAAAGAAACAGATCCATAAAGCACATCAACACAGTGACAGGGGCAGGATTACAACATTAGGGTCTTGTTCCTTGTGGCGTGCACATGAGAACAAATTATCTGACATTACTGAGCTACATCCTCTCTCAGCCAGCAACCACCCTGCTTGTGCTCTGGGAAGGCTGAATGCCAGTGAAGACAGGAAGGAAGTAATACAGCACTGGGATGGATGTAATTAACAGTCTCATTAGCACTGCTCATTTAAAACATTTCAGAGCAAGCCAGTATCAAAAGGTGAATGAGAAAGTGATGTCCCACAGGTACTTCAGCCTTGTGCAAACTCGAAGCTTGGACCAGCTGCAGAAGAACTGAAAAAGCTTACCTTTCCCCCTCAGATGGAAACTGAGCCTCCTTTCCATGCCAGTCTCCCCTGAACACAGGAGGGCTCACTGCTACAGGCTGCACACATCCCATCCTCCTAAAGCTACTTCCCATGGGTATTAACTGCTCAACTGGCCCAAACATCTGCCAAGAGGGAAAGTGATCACCAAACTGGTTCAACTGGAAAGCCAGCAACTCCCTCAACTGGGACATAAGTAGAACACCAACAGAAGGGATTAACACTGTAGCAAAAGTGGCATACCTGTAGTCCACAACACTATGACAGCAGCCTGGCACTAGTCAGACATGGTTAATTTCACCTTACTTTTATCAGTTTTGAAATTTAAAATTCGATAATGAAATTGCATGGGGTGATGAGGCTATTTTTAAGTTCACTATAGCAAAATTTCCCCCAAGTGCAGAAACCTGCTGGCTAGAAAGAAACAATCTTGATTGCCAAGTCAAGAAAATGAGTGTTGACTTAATAAAGTAGTTTGAAACGTCCATCTCACAAAGCTGACCCCAGCTTGATACTGAAGAGCTAAGGTATCCAGGAGAAAGAAACAATAAAGATACTCAGGCTACTGAGGAGAAACCTAAAGACATTGTTCTTCAACATAATACAAATTCAGTAATTTAGTATTCTGGGTTGCCTACTAGAGCAATTACATTCCTCTTTACCCATCATCAGCACTGCTTTTTATATACAAAAGTGTTCTTCATTCTGTCTTCTGAGTTAAGTTACTCTGAACTGTTTCTGCAGAGCTAACATCAAAACCTAAAAACACAAATTGGTGGACTGAGTCACTGAAGTCACTCATACAAATGCTGAAGTATTTGCCAGCATCTTAGACCAAGTCAATCGTGGCTAAGCAGAGATAATTTTATACCAGAAGGCTGTAGTGGAACTTGTAGGGACTGATACCCTTCAAAATATACCAACAACCTTCCAACCACATCTGTGCCAGTCTGTCATATCCTGGTTTTGGTAACATTAACCCTGACCTTCAGTAATTTGCAGTTAAAATCTCCTCACACCACACAGGCTATTCGTGTGAGTCTTGAATGGCAGCTTTGACTCAGGCTACACCAGTGCCCATGGAGTATTGCAATTTGCATATCCTTCCACGTGCAACACGTGCACAAAAGATTCTGTTTATCTGCACTTAGGGTAATTGCATGTCCTGATGTCTAAAGAACTTATTATCACCAACCTTACAGCATGAAGGTACTAACGATGTTAAACTGACTCATTTTTCTCCAAATCCAAAATTACAAGTGTATGCAAGCCAATTTGGCTCAACCTGGCTTCACAATCCTGCTACCAATGCTGTAACATTCCTGGAACAGCAAAACAACTTGAAATTCAAACAAACAATCTGACAGGAATTAATTTTTATAATTTAAATTTTCCCTTAGGTTCCCTGAGGGGTATGGATGTTACTGAGACGTTAAAAATAAAATCAACCAACAAACCAGCAGACAATCTGGACACACGAGATTCAGACTGCCTGCCAGCAGTTAGAAAAAAGGACACAAGACATCTAAGCAAACAATACTCTTCAGATTATTTAAGCATTAAAAAGCCCCCAAACCAGTAGTTCCCAATCACAAAGACACACCAGCATCAGAGTTGATAAGAACCCAAAACAACAAACTTAGCAGCTTGTTACTTCTTTTGCTGCTGGGCTGATTACTTCAGGGTCATGCAGCCAGAGCTGCTGCATAGAGGCTGGAAGAACCATAGGGCCCAAGAGCTGGAAAGAGGAGGAGGTAGGGACACAAAGGGCAAGAGGAAGCTTGGCCAGCAGGGAACCACTGCTCAGCACTGTGTGGTCATTAAAACAGGAGCACTCCCCATCCTTGTGACAAAGACCATCCTTCCCACCAGTGCAGCAGGATTGTTCCTTCAGTGCTGCCAAAGCTCCGGGCCACGGCACAGCATCCTCTCCTTGCACAGTCCCAGCAGAATGGAGACAGGGGCTCTGAGTAGCCAGAGCAGCAGTGCAGGGCCTCCTACACACAAAGCTTTAATCCCCCTTACCTCATGGAACTGCAGCTCCCTGCAGCTGAGGCAGTGACCGGTGCAAGGAGATGGCAGCTCCTAACAGAGTAGAAGGAACCTGGACGTGCTGCCCCAGCCAGCATGGGGAGCCCAAAACCCACAGGTTAGCTGAAGTAATATCATTCTTATTTCCACCCTTAATAAAAGTGGGGTCTAAGCAACAGAGCTGCTTTATTTCCTAGCTTTGAAACCAGGCAAATGTTTTGGGGCTTTTTAATGAATGACTGAAATGTATGTAATGCTGTTACCAAACCATGGGTACTATTTAATAAAGGACTTATAGTCTTATTTTAGGCTACCCCACAAATTCACAGAATTATGCAATATACTGGATTGGAAAAGGCTTCTGAGGTCATTAAGTCCAACCTGTGACCAGACATCACCATGTCAAATAGACCATAGCACTAAGTGCCACATCCAGTCTTATCTTAAACATCTCCAGAGACTGTGACTCCACCTCCCTGGACAGCCCATTCTAATGTCTAATAACTCTTTCTATGAAGAAATTCTTCCTACTTTCCAACCTGAACCTCCCTTGGTACTGCTTAACAGTGTCCTCTTGTCCTGTCACTGGTTGTCTGGGAGAAGAGACCAACCTCCACCTGGCTACAGCCTCTTTCCAGGTAGTTGTAGAGAGTGATAAGATCATCCTGAGCCTCCTCTTATCCAGGTTTCTTTTCTATGGAACACAGAATTTATTTTTTTTTAATCATTGCTTCATAACTGATTTTACCTTGAGGTGACATACCCCATTTTGGATGGAGAATTTTACATCCTGAAACTCTAAGGTCTCACCATTGCAGGAACAGCATCAGCAAGGTCACAAATTTCTAAGGTGACTTGGCCAGATTAGACATGCAACTAAATAAGAATTTTGAAAAGTATTTCAGTAGGAATCTGGAACAGATGTACAAGCAGGAATACCAGTGCATGGAGAGCTAGATGAGGTCTCCAGAGAGTACAGTTCTGTACACAGCCTTTCCATCCACTGAGGTCCAGCTCTGTTTGACCTCACATTTTAGTTCTGGCAGGTATGTAAAAAATAACAACCCTCACATCTTCACTTTGTGTGGCTATTACCTGGGTAGAACTTGCAGCAGCGCGTGGACCAGTTTGCTCCTATCTCCCATGCAGCAACAGAAGCTAAATCTGCCCCTGTGTTTGTGTCAGACCCATTAGGCACCCAGTGCCTTGCAAGCCTGGCTCTATGCAAGAAGCATTTTGGGGAGAAAAAAAGGCAAGCTTGACTTTAACAGTTTTTAGGCAACTGCGGTAGTAAATGTCCAGCAGTATTTCCATCATATTCAAGCACAATTATTATACTTAATTTTTAACATCAAATGTAAAATAAAATTCATTATTTGACTGGTTCTATGTAATCACTTGTGTGAGTGACAGGCAATGATCTGCCAATTTGACTCTGACTTCTGAACCCTAAAGAGGGGGCCTACCCAAAGGATTAGCAAAACACTTCCATCCTAGTCACATCCTCCATCCCTCTCCCAAACCTCCCCAGACAACCCACTCTGAGTAACACAAAGCGGCTCCATGACAAAGTGAATATTCCAGCTACAGGAGAGCTTCTTATGGTACTGAAACACAGTTCTGTGCAACCACTGAAGAGGGAAACTTATTATCAATTGCTTAAAAAACCCCAATTTTTAATTTGTACAAGCCATCCCCACACAAAACAAGCAATAACTGCAGCAACAGCCAAAAAAGGTAACTTTCCTTCTCCATGATCAAAATGCTCTGGGTCACCCATTCCTTTTAAACTGAAGCTGCACAGCAGAATTGATGCATATCTGAAGATAATCCTTGCAATGCTAAATTTGAGATCTTCTCTTTCAGTGACACTCTCATGATTTCAGAGTCTGCTAAAAATGAAGAAAAGCATTAAGAGAAAAAATTTTGCTCTGTGAAAAATGGATTTTCACATTACAGCATGAGGCCAATTCTTAATATCATAAAAATTTACCTCAGTCTATTTGACTGTAGCAAGGAATTACAATTAGCAAATAACAAGAACCCTGTTTTCAAGGGTGAAAGCTTTTAATTATACACATAGCAATATGGAACCATTAAGATTCTGTTTGAAGTCAGTTTAACATTATTTTTTAGTAAGAGGTGGTGGCTTTTTTTCTAAAGCTGAATTGACCCATCATTACTGCAACATCACATTTACTGTAAATGCAGCTTTGAGAGTCTCCAAACTACTCACAGCATTTGGAAAATAAAAGCCATCATTGAATGCTGCCAGAAAGTCAGAGAGAGCAAGGCCGCCAAAGCAGAAAGCTATTTCCATATGCCTCTCACAATTCTAAGGGCTTGGGTATAGCAAGCAATCTCCATTGGAAACAAAGAGCTGCAGATCTCTGCATTTGGGGAGGCATTGTTAAACAGAGGCTAGGCAACGTGCAGTGCCATCCTATCTACCCTGAATGCAGCAAAGAAACTGAGCAGAATGCAATTAAAACAAAATAAATAAAAAGGCAAATACTTTTGCTCTGTGAACAGGTGGATAAATAACCCTTATTTTTCCTGGTAGAGAACCAACATCAAGACAACTTTTCCAGCAGGCAGTTCCAATGAAGAAATACAACTAATGTTTACTGAAAACACAAGAAAAGCAAACATGTAATTTCTGCCACTGCATGAATTAAATTCCTAGGGGAGGCTGTAAAAGAAGAGCTTGCCACTCTGCATCTCTACAGCTACAGATGATCTTGCACATAAATGCAGTAAACCACAACATCTAGCATATGACTTGGTATTATGTGTTTGCTCAGCTGTTTTCATAAAAGGTAATTTTCTCAGCTGCTCCTGACAAGGCTCCTTTGGATACAAAACATTTATCTTTCCAGGGTATTTACAGAAATTCAGTCACTTTCTAAACAGCTACACTAAATAAATAATAAACTAGTCACTAGTGTCAGAGCTCCTCAAAATTTCAGTGCTGCTTTCCCAGACCAACCTTTGGCATCTGCCAGAAGAAGCAGCAACAAGAATCTGGTGTGAAAACAATGTTTCTGTTTTCCAGTCCCCCTGCATCAGCCCTCCCAGATCTGGAGTACCACGGCTCACACCTCAAGCTGAACGGTCACCAGAGGGTAGCAGTGCTCATCTTCTGAAATGATGACGACCTGGATGGGAAACACACTTTTCCTACAAGAGGTCTGGTTGTTGCTTCCCCTGTTCAAACTAAGGGGCTCCCAACACAGTCACTCTGTGAGACAGCATCATTATAAACGCCTTTGAGACAGACACCCGAGGCATGTGCCAGGAACAATGCCAGCAAGTCCAAAACCTGATGTTACGGTTTTGTAATGCAAACAGGAGAGTTGGGGGACTGTCACTGCTTTTCATTACAACTCCACTGTCTTTAAAACTTTGGCACTGAAAATTCAGTCCAGGCTAAAAGATTGGCAGGCAGAAAATCCTTGCCCACAGCAAGCAAGGATGGAATGCTAAATCTAAAACCACAGAAACTACAATGGCAAGAGCTGAGCCTGGGCAGCAGGTGTGTGTGTGTACACCTGTGTGTGCACTGGAGAGGGGAAGGATGCAGAGTGCCTGACAGAAGAGAAAAGCTGGAATAACAGTCCCAAGATAGCACAAATCTAGAACATCCAGAAACGTGTACTTCCTGACCACAAGACAATCTGTGTATTCTGGATCAAAACTATTTGTGAAACAGTTTGTTTCTTCAGAAGGCACAAAGGGAAATCTTGCTCTTCTAGCTCAAACATACAGAACTACCTGGCCCAGGAATAAGCAAGATGGATGTGTACCTGGGCTCCTGAAACCCCCTGACAGTCCCACAGGGGAAAATGGACTGCACTGCACTGACAACAGCACTTACTATTTTATTCTATACAGTATCTTAGAGGTATTCACAGATTTAAAGCAAGCCTGATGCAATGTCAGAACACACTGAATGAGGGGTTCAGATCTCAAACTCATCTCCTTTGGGGCTTGTCTGAAATTCTGGTTTTTCAAGCTTTTCTTGGCAGGGATAGTTTTCCAGTAGGAGGCTGAGGAAAGACTGCTGGCAACACGCCTGTCTCTCCCTGCTTCTACATGTGCCAGGGAAGGACTGTATGACACTGGAGAGTAACTAAATCACCACAGAAATCGACCCAAATACAGTCGATGAAGTGGGTACCTGTTACTCCCCTCCTTACTTGCTTTCCAAGCTTTATTTTAGAGTTTATGCAGTGCTGCCATTTGGCAGATTTCATTCCTATCACTGCTGCTTTCTACACACTCTCATTTGACCTGAGTAATCAGGTTATCAATGAATGAAATAAAAACCTTACACTGGAAGAGCACTACAGATTTAGGCTAGAGTTCTCCCTCCAGCAGCCAGAAATCTACACCTTTCCCAAATTCCTTTCAGTTACAGAAGTGTTCTCAACATCAGTGTGAAAACAATGCAATCGGGACACCTTTTTTTTGAAGGGGGGTGGGGGGAGGGAAGATAAGAACTAAAACTTGCAACACAGGATGGGTGGGGAAGTTTTTCTTCCTACTACTGGTCTCAGTAAAATCTCATTCTGTTTACTCCCCAGCTTAAACCTGAAGTCTTACTACATTTCACCACACAATCCCCCATTATAATAAAGCAGTTGGCTTTCCTGCCATGATTGATAGACTCTTTGCAATTATTTAAGGGGAAGGCATATAATTACATACAGCTGGATTAGGCTGATCAAATCCCTGTTAGTGTCAATCAATATACACATAATAAGACAGTGTGACATTAACGTAAACTAATTTAAATGCAGAAAGTTTAATTAAGGCTTAATAAAATTACAAACAGAAAGAAGGTTTTGCACAGTCTCACCAAAGGGAATTGCTCAGCAAAGCCACCCTATAAACACAAACCTGTTCTGCATCGTCAGCTCTGCAACACTGGTTCTTGCACCACCTGTTTATATATTCTTATTTACAGTTCCACTGCCAAGACTTTCCCCCAGCTCAAAAACTTGGAAGCAAAAGCAAATGCTGTGGAGTTGTGTGTTTAACAGCATCATTATGAGCAAGCCCAGGTAGTCAGAGAAGGATGTCTCAGAAGTTCTTCTACAACACTCAGCAAACAACTATTGATCAGTACCACAGCTCAACACAGTACAGTACCAGTGACTGCCTTTAAAAGCACTTACGAAGACCAACAAACACCTCCACCTATGCAACACCAGCCACATTCACCCCTCTCACTTAGGCCTGTACAGCCTCCTTTGCCACTCGGGTTGTTTTTAGAGCAATCTGGTACTTTCACAGCGCTCTCAGAGTCACCAGTGACACAGGACACTGCATTAACCCCAGTAAACTTAGTGCAAGACTAAGCTTCGCTCCCTGCTGCATTTTTCCAAGGGTAATAATCGTGCTCATTCACTGTCTCAGTTGTCCTTTTCCTGCAACTCATAAGGACTTGGTTGCAACTGACTTCCTAATGATAGCTAAAATACACTGAATGCTTGGTATGACATAGCAGCCCTTTGTGTAAACCCATGCATGCAGGGCCAGGGAGATCTGGGTGTGCCTGTCAGAAGTCCAGTTGTCTACACGAGTTCCCCTTCCCCCTTCACTCAGTGATAATGACTCGTTCTGCACATGACTGTTATCACCATTTCCAGTCTAGCTGCCCTGGCTGTTTCTGTGCCAGGCATTTTCCAAGACAGTGATCCAACTAGAAGGGTGCAGGAGCAACACTGTGCCACTGCAGATACTCTCTCCACCATCAAGGATCCCTGTGCTTTGTTATTAAAAAGTAGGATAGCAGATCTTACACAGACCAATTTGCTTCTCCCCAACACGCTTATTTTTCCATGCTAAGATTTCCTGGTATGCTCCCTGATGCCAGATGAAATCAATTTGAGAATCTCATTAAAGAAAAAAAAAATTGCAGATTTTGATCTATTTTTATTAGTTTGCCAGTTGAGCCTGTTGCTCTGATCTGGTTTACTTGAGGATTCCTTAGCTGCTATGCTCAGCCACTTCTCTCTGGAGGCCCTACAGTGTTTCACAAATATTAGAAAGTTCTGAATAAGACACAGGATCCTCACCATGGCCTTATCCAAAAAGGCTGCAAAAATTCTGAACGAGTCCATTTCACAAACATTAACATTTCCTGCAAAAGGAGGTTTTGTCAGCTGTGGGAAGAGGAAGAGGGAGGGAAACAAGGAAAAACCTGAGAAATGTGCTGGAAAGGATTACAGTGCAATCTCCTGGAAAATATAACTCAATATTGTATTAAAACTGATGAAAAAAATTAAGCCCACCTGTGTTCAATCACATTGCTCCATAGCTCTTAGCCAACTTCTCCATGTTAGAGACAAATCACTTTTAGATAACCTTTTCTGAACAAGTCTATCACTTATTCTAGTTTATGCTCTGTTTCCTTTGGCAGCACAGCTATTTAAGTCATCCTTCCAATCCAGAGCCTCTGGTAATTTTTCTTTTCTGTTCTAGGGCAATTCTTCAAAGCATCATAAAGGCAAATTTAATAAGCACCTCAATTTGTATTGCTTTCTATTTATAATACTGTAAACACCTGCTGCTGCTGAGATCTAAGCACATATCTATCTTAACTCTGCATAGACTGATTCAGATTAATCTTAATAGTTTCATATTTTAAAGCAATTTCAAGAAATATTGCTCCAAGCTGCTGGGAGAAATGGTTGTGGGGGTTTTTGCACTTTGGGGTGTTGCTTTTTTGTTAGGTTTGGGGTTTTTTCCTTCAGTATTTTGTTTGGATTTTTTTTTTTTTTTTTTTTTTTTGTACTGTGGTACAGTTAGTTCTCCCCACTCCCCTAGTTTTATTAAGATACCGCTGGCCAGCTCTTAAAAATACAACTCATTTTGCTTCCTTGTTTAAATCAGCCACATTTGATATGTGTATTTTTATATATATAATTTTACTGGAGTATTCCGTAGATCCCTCTTGTGAATTCAACAGCAAGCACTCAACAATCAAACCAAGCTGCTCCTGAAACCTCAATAATGGGAGTCAAGTCAGCACTGGGGCTCATGGATGGTTTTGGGAGCTGTGCATGAACTCCCAAACGTGGGTGTTTAAAGGTTCCAGCCATTATCCAGTACATGGAGAGTTTGAATCACATATTATTTGACCTTCTCTCAAAATAGGGATATATTAGTTTTTAATCTTATCCAAGTGCTTGCAAACACCAAGTGACAGCTAAGGCTACACAGTACAAAAGTTAAGTCCTACATCTGACCTTTCAAGAGGGCTGAGGAATCATGTCCTTAGGTACTGCTTCAGAGTCTGTCTTCCACAGCTTACAGACAGAATATTAATGGCTGCACCCTGGGCTGTGGACATCCTGGTATCTACAACATCAACACCGACCACTCTTGCTGTTATTTCATTTGACAAGATGACAGATAGGAAGTTTAATGCACTGGGGGGAAAGGAAGAAAAAAGTTATGACGCAGCGCAAGTAGGTGAGCAAGATAATGAAGCCCAGACCAGCAGGAGAGACCCCTCAGTGAGCAGAAAAAAAAGAAACAAAATGAAAACAAAGATAAAGAAGCACACAGAGGACAAGCTGCATGGAAGTAAAATAAAGACTGAAGTAAGTAGATGGAAGAGTCCATCCATCAGAGAAGACAGGCATCCGTGATGAGCCTCACCCCTGCACTGTGTGTCTCTGCTTTTAGTGGCTGACAGCTGAGGTTCATTCTTCCCATCCATCTCCTGCCCACGTATTTAGGTGTGATGGAGCAGCCTCCTCCACAACCAGTCAGGAGACACCATGGAAGACTTCACAGGATACTACGCAGACCATTTAACTTCTGGAGTGACTGTAATTCCCATAAACTCCTGCTCCAGAGGGGCTGTATTATTTGACTCCCTGCAGTATATAATACCGGCTTTATAAGGTAGGATTTTAAGTATTCCCATTTAAAACACATCTCTTTCTCAACAAAAGAGTCTGATTGCTGTTTTTATTCACCCCAATCATGGCAAGATTACTGTTAACTTCATGGCAAAAGCATGCTCATGAATGTGTAAAACAAAGTTTCCAAAACTGTTTTTAACTACATTTGTTGGAAAATTAAGCAAATGGAAAGGCTCAGAGACAGGAAACATCATTGTAAGATGATCAGTAGCATGCCCTCCTCTTACTTGGCAGCAACAGAAGCCAATACAGACATTATCTTGAGAATCCATGGATTTTTAAATTTTCTTTTAGCACGAGAAGTTGATGATACAGATTTCCTCAGAAAATAAACGAGGCACAGGAAGACCCTGCATGTCATTTATAAAGAGGAGATGTCATGTATCCTTCAGCTTCTGGCTGTGGATTCCAAATTACTGTCCCAAAACATCTGTAACCTTCATGTGTTCTCATCTTCTTTCACAATTACTTCTTATCATGTGGGGAGGTCTTGAACTTTTGCAATAGCTATACTGAGTAAATCAGCTATAAACAGACATGCTATTGATACTCCAAGCCAACAGCTAATCATGATTTCTAGTCTTTCAAGCGAATAGGACAACTTAAAATGGCAAACATTGCTCTATCTACTCATCCATAAATTAGGAGTGACAATTGCAGATTATTACTCATTCACTCAGAGCGTTTGTTTGGCCCTGAGAGAACTGGCTTTATTCCAAGAGCTGGCAAACATTGGTTAATATACATGTAAATGTTTTATTTCTCTTGGAGTAGGCAATTTCACAAAATGAAATACCGAATTAAAGATGACCTCAGTTCTTCTGCTGATGCCTGTCTCGGATGCAGTGCTGCTGGAAGCCTTTGCAAGCTTTTTCACACCAAGTCAACAGGGAAAAAAGACACCTTTTCTTTTCAAAGTGAAACAATTTCACTGTGGAAACATGAAAGCTTTTATATAAATATTAATCACCACATTTGTCCTGGAGTTAAGTGGATGGAGACTGGCTTATATAAGGTTGCAGTACTGACTTGAAAATAGTGAGTAAGATGTACTGAAATGGTTCTGCAAATACTGCTCCAACAAACTCTTCCCCTATAGAAGAACTGTGGTGGAAGAAGTAGATTAGCAACCTCAATATTTAATCTGAGGGTACTATAAAATAGTACTTCACTCCCTGAGAGTGAAGAAGGGGAGTTTTGTCCTTTGAATTTCTGGTGTAAGTGTAAAGAAAAGGATGACGTTAATTTCCTCCAAAACTGCAACTAATTGGAACTGGGAAGAAGAGATGAGACTAATAAAATGGGGGTTCAACACAGGGGGAATAAACTAAATATCTGAGCAGAAAACCAGGCAGTGGTTTAACAAGAGCCTCTTACTAACCAGACCAAAACCTAAATATTCTAAATAATACCAAGTGTAATGTACCAATACTACTGAGCATGACTCTCCAAAACCCAAGAGAATCAACAAGCACTTTCTGTGCACTTTGAGGTGAAGACAATATACACCACCTCCAGCGGGACTCTGAGAACCATCTTTTTAGTACAAAGGGCTGGAGGCATCAGATCTGCTCACTCCTCCTATGACACAGGCCATCAGCCATTGCTTATCCCTCTTTCCCACAGAGAAGTGAGATTTCTTTTCACAAATTAAACAAGATTTGAAACAAGAGCTACAAAACAGATTTCTGAGAAATGGAAAAGTGAAGCATAACCTCTTATCTACTGTGCTGTACCAAAAGTATCACCTCACTTTCCATTAGGACACACTGAAGTTTCCATCAGCTGAGGATACTAAAAACAGTTCAAAATTATTTATAAACCTAAAGAAAAATGACACAGTGTTAATATATTTCACAACAGCAAGTATAGAATGAAATACAAAATAAGGTACAAAGCATGGCTGAGATCACAGTAACTTGATGGAACCAACAAGCAAAGAGCATACAACAATTAAGAAACCCCCAACTATCCAGACAGCTGCAATCTAAATTCACCTCTTCTGAGTGAAAGGAATAGAAGATTAACAAAGACTGATGGGAAGCAACTACCAACAGATGACACCTTCAAAAGATTCAGGACTACATTTATGTGGCAAGAACTGATGAAAAGTTCAGTTCCCGTTTGGTAACTCATCTTGATTGCTATTGCAGTGTTCCACAGGTTTCAGCCAGGTCTCTCCATGGACAAGAACATGTATGGATACAGAAGGGATACCAGAGCTGTATCTTCTGGAGATAAATACACCAAAACCAGCAGACATTAGGATTGCTCTTCTTCACATTCTGCATTTTAACAGGAAAACAATTTAACTTAACAGGCTACCACATTAACTAAAGCTACTTTTGAAATATTTTCCATTATTTCTTCCCGAAATGATGTTTCTTTTTCTTCTCACCTGTAGAAAACTACTGCTGGAGCAAGCGCACTAACTAGTACAGTACTTGACATTACTTTGCTTTGAGACCTGAACCTCATGCTGTACTTTTCCATGCTGCTTTCACACAAAGCACACTCTCCCCCCTCTTGTGCACTACCGCTTACATGGCACCTGGAGATCTCACAAGGAAGCCTGCTGGAACAAAGGGCAACACAACAGAACACGACAGTGCTGGCCTCAGCTCTGAAGAGGATTTTAAAATTTATAGCAGGGTCTCACTTGGCCGCTCGGAGCTCTCCGTGGCTGAACTGAGTACACAAGGCAGGCAGAACTGCCAGAGAGGCGCCTCTATAAAAGGCGACAGCACCATTACCAGATAAGGCACCAGTTAGACACCGCTGATTACCACACCGGACAGAGATTTTAACTCACCCAGAGAGCAGACAGCTAATCGGATTTCTTAATGGGCTTCTCTCAGTTTCACTGGGGCTGATGCATGCTGCATACAGGATTTGGAACGAGATTTTTTCCCTGAATAGCACATACTGCTTTACTACAGCATTCTGTTATCATCTTGGTTTACGCTTATATAAAATACCAAATGGAAGTTACATGAACAGTCATTTAGAGGTTAATCATTAAATTCAAGCTATGCAGGGGCAGCAACAAAGCTAACCTCTTGAATAAATTGAGCATGGATACAGGTTACATTGATTTTCCTAAAGAGGTTTCACTACTTAACTCTAGATTTGTGATTTCTTTTGAGAGTAGGAAGTTAAGAGCTAATCCAAATTTACTATTTATTTCCTACCAAAGAGAAAGCAGCCCATTTAAAATGCAGATAATATGATCGATCTCCCCCCCTTTCATTGTTCTCTCCCCTCTGAGAGAACCACAACTTGATATCAAACCTCAGGGAGGAGGGCAGGAACCCACTAAAAAAACAAATCCAAAAACCTTTCAAAAAACCCAGTTAATTTTTATTCTAGAACCTTTTCCTCCAGCACTGAAAACCCAATGTGTATTTTCTCCCAACTAGTTTTATCCCTGTATTGTTCTTAATGCTTTCCTGGAAAGGAAGGATTTTTGGCACCCAGGTGAAAAACTTTACCTTGATGAAGGGATGGGGACTGTTCGGAACCCAGAGTGAGTAAAAACGCATGAGGTAAACATTTGGATATGCTACAGGATACTGTACTTTTCTCCTTCCCAGCTCTGATCTTCCTGTTTTTATTTTTAAACAGGTATGAGAATCAACCAGGTGACTATTACAAGATATATCATTAAATCAAAGAGTTTCCTTTTCACCTGCTTCAAGTATGATAAAGATCATTCATAAAAACAAAATCATCTGAGTTCCCCTTTCCCACAAGTAGGCTAAAATGCTTACTCAACCACGGCATTATGTCTGTGACAAATGGCATGTGTTACACACTTGGGGTTTCCTAATTTTCTGAAATTACTGTTTCGACTAACTCACATCTTTGGGAAGGCAAAACTTACTTAAATCTAAGAAAAGGATCTAGGAAAAAACAAGGAAGAGACGAAGTTATTCAGAAAAGTAAAAACACGCAAAACCTCCAGAACACACATTTTTTACAAGGGGAATTTCTTACTCTCCTGTTTTGAGAGCCTTGCCTCTTTCATACTTAAGCAAAGTTTTCCCAAAGCAGCATCACCGATTGCCTTCATTTGGAACCTTCATGTAAACAATGTTGAAGTAAGAAGCAGAAAGCCAAAAAAGGATATTAAATCACGGGATAGATACATCCTAAAACCTTGTATGTATCTCTTCCAAGAGAGGAATAACGAAAAAAAATTGGACTTGAAAAAGAAATAACAGTAGGCAAGAATGTGGAACATGAAAGGCTTTTTGCTTAAGGTCCCTCATGTCTTAAGAATTTATTAAAAGATTATGTTAGAGCACCTGAATTTCAGCGAATTGCTTCTGAGATGGCTCCTGTTGCAGCAGCTTCTGCTGGAATATTTCACTCTGGCTGTCAGCCAAATCTTTGCTATGCTGATGCCAAATAAACGATACCCAATTTCAACGACAGATGCTGTTGTGTTGACACATAATTGATACGTTTATATTCAGGGCTCCCTGGAATTCTGAAACACTTTATTCACAAAAAATATAACTGACAGCAGAATTCAAAGGGACTTTCACATAGCTGGTATTGTGAGACAAGAAGGAAGAGACTTCCAACAGTCCAGGGTGGCCAGAACAGTGGAGACCAAAAGTGTTCCAGGGCAAAGGAAAACATAGAGAGATACGACCCAACAGTAAAGGTTTACCTGCTCAGCCAGAAACCTACATGCCCAGAGAAACAGGAAATCAAAGTTTTCAGCACAAGTCACATATCCCTTTCCTGCAGAGTTTCTAACGGTATAGGAGATGGAAGTCAGAGAAACAATACAGCACTGAATAACAAATATGTCCATAATCCCCGTTTCACTTTGACTTCCTTGGGCTCCTAGGCAGGAAACAGCAGCAACTGTTAAAAATATATTTACCAAAGGTATGTTCCAAAGAAAACGTTATATACCCTGATCCTTGCATGGTCACTCTCCTGTAAACAATTTGTAATAAACTTTCATAAATAGAATTTATTTTGGAAAGCAACTATATCCCTCCTCCAGCTAAACACAACTTTGCATCCACTGTCATTCTTACAGGAAAAAGTGCCAATGATATCACAATATATGACTACAACCCGAGGGATTTTTTTATTTTGGTAAGAGAGCGTCACATTATTTTCACACAACGAATAAAAACATGGACGGAAATATTCAGCAAAAGGTTTGTACCAACTCATTCCACAAGAGAAAAAAAAAACAGCAAAAAAAAAAATTGGCATAGAGAAGCAAATAAATGCCATGTGGCAAAGTTTTCAGTTATTTATCCAGGCAATATATGCTGTTCAGCAAACATGCAATGTGGTACACTCCACCATGATGCCTCTTTTTAATTAAAATAAGGTTAAGCTTAAGAATACTTTTGAATTGCACTATATGGGGATTATCAAATATATGACTGCAGATGAACTAATTGAATACATATTTTGTTGACTGTTTCTTAAATGGTATTTTAGAACACTGATCACAGCCCAGAAAGCTTCTGCAGTGTGATACACTTCTGCTGCTTGTGAGGCCTTATCTAGGTCTCAAGTATTGTCTGTACTTCTCTACCAGTACCACAGGAAAGATTTATTCCTCCAGTCAACTCTTTTCTTTCCAATGTATGAAAAAGGGACTGATGTTAATTCTTCAGACTTTGCACACTGCAGCTCTTTCCTTTAATTCTTCCTCTCCTGTGCTTCTAAGGGTTGCTAAGGGCAAAACTGTCACAAGACCTCTCTTCACACTGAATTTCTCCTTCAGGAGTGCCCAGCACAGAGAATACAGATAAAATTTTACAAGGGAAAAATGCATTTATCATCAAAGCTCCTATCTCTCAAACCCCAAAATTTTCCAGTTAGTTCAGCAACACAGAATATATAAAATATCCAGATTTATATCCTTGCAAAAGCACAAAGTGCTTGAAAAGGTCAAGGAAGTGCATTAAGCAGAAAAGCTTTACAGGTCAGGGGTTTTTTTTTCACTGTTCTGTGAGGCATTGGGGGAAAAAACCACAATTTTTGTTGAAACACATCCAGAAGTTAAAAGTTTAGCAGCATTTGCACAGGTATCTTCTTCCCAAAACATCTCAGAACAACAACTAAAAAAGAAAAAAAACAAAAAAACAAAACAAAAAAAAAAAAAAAAACACCACAGAACAAAAAATAAAAGCCCACCCCAAAGAAATCACATCCCTCCCCAAACCACATAGAAATTTTGTTAGTCACAAAGGATAGCTGGGACAAACCTCTCACTGGCATTTGGGCATTTCAGGAACATACACAGAGAATCATAAAATGGTTTGGGCTGGAAGGGACCTTAAAGATCACCTTGTTCCAAGGAGAACATGAAAAAACCAGCTAAGCCAGCTGTCAACAGCTTTGATTTACCAGAACCAGACATGGGGTATGACAGGGTGCTACACCACAGGCAGACCCAATCCTCTTCACTCCTGTTCAGAGGGGATCAGATGCAAAGCAGCTCCAGATGCCATGCCTAAGCCAAGGAAGGCCAGACTCTCAGCACTGCATTTTACACCAAGCAGAGCACGGAAACAACAAAGCTCAAAGGCTTACACAGATGATCCTGCTCCTGTCTAATTACTTGGAAGGGTGTGCAGAAAAGTGTAGACTGCAAGGCACTGTATATCTATACTCTGTGTGTGTGTGTGTGTGTGTGTTAGGAGGGGCAGGATTAGTTCAGGAGGAGATCAACGCTAAGATGCACAAACCAACTTGAATATTTCTACTTGTTACTGAATTTACTCCAAAGATTTATTAACTACAGCTCTTTTGGGGTGTTTGAAAACTCCCTCTGCTCCCCCCTTAAGCACATACTGAAGCCAATAACTTTCTTTTTAAGAAAAAAAATATAACATCATATTCAATAGTAATAACCCATCCTGTTATTAACAAAGGCAAAAAATTAAAAGTCAAATGGATTCTCACTCCTACTTCTACTGTTGGCTTCTGCATTTTGTTTTGTTTGGACACAGAACAGAAAGGTTTCACTTTCTCCCAACTCAGGAAGGCAGTGCTATGGCTGGAAGACATGGGAAAAAATAAAATTATTGTATACAAATATTTTTGTTTCTCTTCCTCAATTTATAATGCAATTTAAAAGAAAAGCAAAGTGTGTTTGATGGAGATTACTGTACAATGAGTTTAGCATGCTAAGTAAATTATCAACAGAAAGAATTAAGTCATCTTCAACTTTCACAAGTGTAAAAGACTTAGCAATAGTTCAGGCAATCAGATTTCAGATCAAATCTTACTTTTACAGACACCATTTCCTGTACTGTTAAGTATTTCTCTTACAACTGTGGGAAAGACTTAAACAATGGAGGGAAACTGTTTGCTCTGCAGATTGAAAAAATAATTCAGCAGCAAGAACCAGCATCAATACTTTTGAGTAATGGTATCAAATCCTAACATTAAGGCAAGAAGTTGGCATGCAGCCTTTTCCTCTATGCTAAAGTACTTCATCACAAGTAACTCTAAGACTCCAAGCCTTCAAAATTACTTCACAGGTTATAACAGCATAAATACAAGCCTTTCCTGTAACTGTTATGAATTCAGAAAACTCAAGTTTTTCTGATGCTGTGCAGCATTAACACCTAAACCTCTCAGGCCACTTCAGACACATTTATCATGCAGTTTTTGTCCTAAACTATGCTAGAGTTTAACTGTATGTTTTTCCATTCAAAGTAGGCTGTGAAGGTTGAGTTGATGTCCAGACCCAGCACAGTAAGTGCATAGGTTTCTAAGCAGACCTAAATTTGCAAAGACAACTAACCACAGATGAACTTCCTGAGCCTTTTTGTGGCATGACTGCAGGCTCAGAGCCATATTTTATACTGGCACCAGTAAGTCTAATAAAAGGCTCTGGGATCGCCTATCTTATTTGTATTATGACAGCCATGTACCTAATCTGTGTTTGAGGGAGCACTTTTATAAGTAAAAACTCCATCCTGCAGCTTCCTTCTTTTAGTTATGCTTCTCACTGGGTGTCAAAGTCAAGTAAAAGATCTATCATGATGCAATGATGCTACTGACATATAATATTATATATATTATATATTATATTATATATTATAATATTATATATAATTACCAGTAAGCAGCCATGCTAAGAACAAACATTTGAGAGGCAAAGCACTATAGTGATTTTTAGTAACAAATTTATATAACACATCTCCCCCTCCAGACCTGACACTAGGCACTGCACCATGGTCAGAGAACTCCTTTCCAAATATACAAGCAAAGCCAAGGTGTCAAACCAAACTGACATTGGGTGAAAAAGCAGTGAGACCAATTTATAAACCAAAAGGGGTCTGAGAAGGAGATGGGATATACACTCTGGGGTCTAGTACATTCCAGCCCTGATTATCCACACCTCTAGCATAATACAAAGCCCAAAATCAACATGACCTGAGCAGAAGGGTTTTATGCTTAGCAACTAATAAGGCTTGAGAAGCCTTATTAAAGACCCTTCTCAAATGAGCCTATCTGAAGGCAGATGGTACTTTGAGTGTTAAAGCCTACCCAGCCACCTCCTCTCATTTAACATTCTTCCCCAAGTTTACCATTAAGCCAACACAGCTCTTCAACTCTTTAACTGTAGTACATCTTTATTCTTCATAATTTTTTTAGACCAGTCTATGAAAAAAAATAAACCACCACCAAAAAAAAATCATAACAGCACCAAGGCAGAACACAGTCACAATCAAAATGGATTTGGTTTGTTACTGCCAGATTCTAAGGGGTGCCCATATAAGTAAACATAAGGCCACATCATTCTGCACTCCCCCTCACCACACCAGCTCATTTCAGCCTGAAAAAGTCATTTGTGCCTGCAGCAGGGCAGGCCACATTTCTACTCTTCATGTGACAAAGACACAAACACATTGGTTTAGGCAGAAGCAGCTTTTGCACTGATGTTGCTCTTTATTTTCCACTCTTTCTGTGAAATACAGAGACAATTTCTGAGCAAAGCCTTTCGGGAAAGAGCTTTACTCAAAATCACTAGTTCTCTGTCTAGCACAATAAGAGCAGAGAATGCAAATTAGTTTCAATAAAAGCAGCTGGCAATCAATAAGAAAGGGCTGGTCTCTAAGAGTAAAACTGGTTCCTCTAAGGATAAGAGTTAAAAGGAGAAAAATGTAAGAAGATGATTAAGGAAGAATAAACGTAAACAACATAGGTTGCACACAGGAGAAAAATCTAACAATCCAATAAAAAAAGAAAAAAATCAGACAAACTGTCAAAGAACAGCTGGGGGTAAGAAAAGAAAAATACCAGCGCAAATATAAGGACCATGAGAAAAAGTCTAATGGAAAATGTGCAATCCAAACAAGATAAAATAAAAATCATGAAAGGGATCAGAAAAGAGGTTAGCTGGCACTAAGGCTTAGGGCACCAGTCACAAGTTCACATTCTAGCCTGGTTCACAGGCTTTGGCAAGTCCAATAATGAGTTTCAGCATTCCTGCTTCCACATCAGGCCATTTCACAAAACTGTGTAAACCTGTCTCTTCTGACCCTCTGCCATAACACAGAAAGTCAATACCCACCTGAGCAGATCAGAACCCACCCACTCTGCATGCAGACTCCTCTGCTCTGTCCCTTTACCTTCAGGTCTACAGGCACCTGCAGAGGACTGGGAAAAGCCCGGCATTATTGATGCTACCTATTTAAAGGAGAAAAAAAAAAAATCCAAACACTCAAGACTGAATTTCAGTGAATTTCCATATTATTGTGTCTCATTTTTATAAGTCAGCTAGCGACTGCATTGTGGTCACAGAAGCAGCTCTTACAGACATGGGAAAATACAAAGCGTGGCACTGTTAGCAACCTCCACTCCAGAGAAACCTAACAATCCAGGGCCATGCATACTGCAAAAGTCAGTGTCACAAAACACTTATCCTCCATCTTACACCTACAGATCCAGTTTCTGGTATTTATCAGCATCTCCCACTGAACTTTGGTTAACGTGGAAGTAAGGTCCCTATCTTGCACATGCCTTTAATACAGCATATGAGCAAACAGGAAGGCAGACAGGCACTTAGCTCAGCAGCTTTTTATCCCCAAAGAATCTCACCACAAAACTAAACAATGTAACTCCTCTGGCCCCAAGAATGCCACCATCAATGAAGTAGCTACTTAAATAGCACACATGAATTACAAAAAACGGTGTTTTCTACACTCAGAGAAACTGCAGGGGAAAGTTTGCTGCACTGCACACTATTTCATTTACATTAAGTTTTGAGCAGCATACTGATGGACCAGAAAGATAACCTCTCTGACAAGTGTCACTCATATAGTTAAAATTATGCTTGTACTTTCAGAACTTTATTGCAGAGTAATTTGATTGGGGTATGCCCTACCTTTTGAGAAATTCTACAAGATTTCTAATGACAACAGTGACCAGAAACTCCTAGGTACATAGACACCCAAAAGCTCACACTTTTAAGAAAGTGGGAAGGGACTAACTTCTTTGCATCTAAAATGGGTGTACAATAAAACAAACAAAGGAGGATAAAGAAGATCAAAGAAACCCCCACCTTGAAATTGAAGTAGTGACAGGGCAGAAGACAACAGAGAGAATTTTATCACACATTCTAATCCCCTCAAGATACACATGTGCTCAAAGGGTTCATAAATATCTCATCTCTGGTTGCTTCCCCCATTCAATATACAAAGCCTGGTTCCCCTATTACCTATAGAAATTATTTTATGGTTTGTCTTAAGTAAAAATATCGCTCTCAAAAAAACCCAAACAAGCAACCAGAAGAAGAAGAAAAAAAAAAAAAAAAAAAAAAAAAAAAAAAAAAAAAAAGGTTGGGGAGGTAGTCTGCACTGTTGCAGGATTTTACATCTACAACCTCATGGCCCGTAGCTACTGATAAAACAATTACAGCATTTTGACAGCACATTTTCCTAAGGTGGCAAGCAGTTAAGACCTTTATATACTGAAAAAGATGCCCTTCCATACTTGCATGGCCTATCAGCCACAAACAGGATTAAGAGCTCAGCAAATCCTCACACAGACCACAACTGCCAACATAACTCTTTCCCATAATGAGCAGAAAGGAAGGTAACTTCTCACCTGTATGCACAACTTACTGGGAAGCTGTTACTGCTATAATTTAAAAAAAAATTAAAACGAACAAAAAGCCCAAACAAACCAAAAAAGAAGCAACCCAAAACAGCATCCTGGACACTTCAGGACCTTTCACCCTCTAGAAAACAATCTCACCTTGTTATATAACTTGTGGGCTTACAGCCCTGCCACTGCTCTGGCGGCCCTGCACAGCCATCAGCCTTGGGGATCTCCAGAGAAGACAACAGGCAAGATCTCTTTGCAGGACAATTTCTCCAAGCACGACAGCACTCCCATAATGAATCAAAAACTAGGGAAATCTATATTGGCATGTAACACAAACTGCTGCTGCATGTCATGGAAATCAACCCACCCAGGAATGCTTCTTGCAGTGCGTGATGGAGAGATTCCTACGGAGACAGAGATCATTTTATTCTGAGGCACCTGGACCTGAATGAGATGGCAGATCCATCCTCAAAGGGCTCAGATGGCTTTGGGAGCAGCTGAAGCGCACCTGTAGCAGTAAAAGCAAAGCCCAGCCCAATACAGCAGAGAGAATTTTTGGTTAGTTCCCTTAAACCCCAATAGCACCATAAAAGATCAGTGTATCTCTCTGAGCACAGTCCCCATGACAGCAGCGCTGCCTGCTGAACCAGGACCCATCTCCTGTGACTTCATGGAGGAGTTCATTCAGCTTCCCCTCACCACTGCTTCTTGGTGGAACACCTCCATCGGGACAAGCCTTGTTGGTCTTCAAAGTAACAGGACAGGGAGAAAGATGATGGAGAAGGAAATTTGTCAAAATGAAAAAGGAAACTGGAAATGAAACATTACACATTGCCATCAACAAACATATCTACCTACCATCCAATAAGATAGGTTGTATCACCTAATCACTACATGCATCATATATATATATATATATATATATATATATGTGTGTGTGTGTGTGTGTGTATGTATATGCAAAAGCATTTCTGTGTTTATTTAATGCATAGAAAAGCATGATATGACTTTAAAAAAATATTGAAATTATTTTGCTAGCATACAGATCTAGCAGCAACCAATGAGCACACAGTCCACTCTCTCACTGCTACTGCACCCACACTCCCCTCCAAACAAGCAGCAGTGAGCCAGGGATCAGCTAGGGAGCGTTACTGAGGGTTGTCACTGCACACAGGCGACTTCTACCCCACGCTCTGGGGTAGCCACAAAGCTCAGATGGTGTTCCACAGACAAGAGGAGTGGACATGCAGTCAATACTGAACATTTGATGTCTCACACAAACCAGTCCCATAAGACTGTGAACACCAATCATATCCCAACAAGGTGTAATGTATGCTCAGGACTCCCTAGTTGTGCTTTCCAGTGTCCACCCTGGCAGCATCTGAAGCCGCCCAGCTCTGCAAATCGCTTGCCTCTATCACTGTAAGGTCTGCCAGTGCTGTCCATGCTCTTCTGTGCAGCCCTGCACTTGTGGCTAACAGCTCTGCCAAAACCCTCTCGAGGAGCAGAACAGAGACCTATCCAAGCCCAGGCTGGAAAATGCACTAAAGAAACAGGTAGTTCCTAGTTCTCCCAAAATAATGGGCAGAATTTGATAGCTTTGCCTAAAATTCCTGATGGTAGATGTCCTTTCTACGTTTTCCACAAAGCATAAGGGAAACCAGCAGCTAAAATTGCTGTCCAAGGAGCAGTTCATTTATCTGACAAAAATCAGTGAAATCAACAAAGGTTGAGAACAGCTTTCTTAGCTCCATCTTAGGTCTGTATGTTATAAATAGGCCACTAAAAGGCAATTAAGAGAGAGAGGGAGAGCAAAAAGTTATTAAAAATGTACCAACAAGAAACTCATTTCACTTTTTTTCAACAGGGCATCAGGGAATTCCTGTAAGACTTCTAGTTCATTTCAAGGAGGAAATTCTGAACGAAGCTAAAAATAACTGACAATCAAATTTTCAAAATTGAGAGAAACACGGAAAACCCCAGAGGTTCGACCCAGGGTGGCACCACCCCACAGACTGATAAAAATGTCATACAAATTTCAGGCAGGAGAGGGATCACGGAATAGAAATCACTCTGACAAGAGAACATGTAAAACAGCCGAGAAAATAAGAGAAAGGGTTGAACTATAATGGGTTTAGAAACACAGCAGAAAATAATTTTTTTAAGGTAACCAACAATAATGAGAACCACAAAACTATGCACCGAACTCATGACAGCTCATCCCAAGAACAAAACACGCAACAATAGAGGCACGGTGCTTTAAAAGAGACGAAACCCATGTTTTTTACATTCAGCATAGATTGATTTCTTTCTTGGGTCACCTTTAATGCTTTCCTGACTTTTTTTTTTTCCCCAACACGCTGCTTAAACACAGGTCTCAGTCGTTTCCCGGCACAACTGTACTCGCGACTGGGAACCGAAATTAAGTAGATAATAAAAAGAAAAAGCAACAACACGCAATCCCCGAAAGTCTGCGAGTCTTTGGAGCAGGTATTTTCCTCGCTAGCCTCTCAGCGGAGCTTCTCGAGGGCTGCCACCAAGCCCTGGCTCCCTCCCGCCGATCCCGACCGGCTCCCCGGCTCCCGGCTCCCGGCTCCCCGGCCGGCTCCCGGCCCCCCGCCTTCCCAAACTTTCCGTGCTCATCGGCGGCGCCCCGGCCGCGGGACGGAGCGCTCGGAGCCCAAGTGCGCAGGAAGTTGTCCCGCCCGGGAGCCGATCCCGCCGCCCCGCGGCTCCCCCGGGACACGGCGGGCTCTCCCCGTGCCCCGACACGGCGCTCCCCGCCGCCCCCTTCCCAGCGCCTCCCGCACCCATGGCCTCCCCCGGGACAGCGGGCGGGAGCGGGGCCGCCGCGCGCCCTTACTTGGAGTTGCGTTCTCCCGAGGGACGGGGAGGGACGGGCAGCGGCGGGAGAGGAGCAGGGTCCGCAGCGCCGGCCGCCAGCAACTTCCCCGCTCCGCCGCCACACGTGGAGCCGAGGAACGGGCTGCGCTCCCCGCCCGCCGCTCGCCGCCGAGGACGTGGCAGCTTCGGCCCTCCCCCCGGCCCTCCCCGGCCGCGCCGGAGGCTCCTCCCGGCCCCGCTCTGCGGTACGCGGGGCGCCCTCTGCCGCCCGCCCGGGCACCGCCGGCCCCGGCAGCGCC
>VZUI01062074.1:0-41205 GCA_013401135.1 Cettia cetti
ACCACCCCCCCCCCCCCCCCCCCCCCCCCCCCCCCGCAGTTACAAGAGATAAAGAAATAAAAACACATTTCCCCAACTGCTTTCAACAGATGAAATAAAATACACATTTTTTGGTTCCATAACCCAGGACAGGGGTGAAGGTGAATTCCAGAAGAGCAGCTTCCTTCAGGGAGTGTGGATTCAGTGGCATGTGGATTTTGGCCCGTGGTTGTTTGTCTCTGGAGTTCTGGGGCTGGGAATGCCCTCGGGGAGGGGAATTGAGGGGAGAGGGAAGCTCTGCCAGGCAGCAGGGCTCCCCCTCAGCAAGGTGCCCACAGCACTGCAGGTAGGGGAGGGTGTGTCTCTGGAAGCATCATCCTCCATCAGTTCCAGGGTGCTGGTGAGAAACACCCTGAAACTTGATTTGGCACCGTGAATTCCCTCCTAAGCCAGGGTGCAGAATGATGTCACATCCCAGGATTCCAGCAGGAATTCCAGGGGACAGGCAGAGGCTGTGCCCGGCAGAGGGTGCACAGGGGAGCACCCCAAGGTTTGCTACCTCTACACCTTGCTGACATTGGCAAGGGAGCCTTTGCCAGTGCGAAACTTGTCCTTTTTGCCCAAATTCCTGAGCGTGTTCCCCACAGGCAGCCATGGGCACCATGGCTGTGTCCTGCCTGGAGCACATCCCACCACAGGCCTCTGGATGCCCCAGAGACGGGGAAAGAGGGAAGATCCCAAAGGATGTGGAGCATCTCCTAGGGGTCAGAGAAGACTTCTGGCAGAAATCTGGCCCCAAAGGAGGGCAGAAAAACATGGGCAGTGCCTGGTTCAGGTGAGGGGCCACTGAGGATCCAAACCTCCTTCCCAAGAGGAATCTTCTCTCCTCCCCTCCTCCTTATTGAAGAGAACAGCTCATTCCACCAGGCAAATGCTGGAAGAATGCAAAACCACAAAGAGTTTATATATTTAACCCACATGAGGAATGTAATTATTCTTTTTAATCAAGTCTATTCAAACCATTTATTACTTTATTCTTCCATTTCAATAGGAGAATGATTAAGATGGAATCTTAAAGGAATTCTTCACAACAATAATAATGTCTCTTATCGCAAGAGGCAGTCTCTGCTCTGTCCTGCAAATTCTCAGCATTAAAATATTAAATATATTCAATATATCAAAAACCTCCATTTCACTCCTGTAAAACAATTCCAAGGATATGAGGAAGAACCAGAAAGGGGCCCATTACAGCCTGCAAACAAATTCAAAAATAGGGAAAAAGGAAAAACTCCAGCATACACAATGAGCTGCAAATGGAACTTCAGCTCCAGAAATCCAACTTCACGGCAGAGCAGGCCTGGGGGAGAAGGACATTATCATTTTGAAGACTCATTTATATCAGCACACTCTGTACATTATATAAGAGGCAGACTTCTTTCAGCTCTCCATTTGTTGTCATCTTGTTTTTCAGCCATATATTGGTAAGAGCAAAACTTCATCTGCAGCCTGTGCAGGACACACTTCTCAGAGGGCACTACAGAATAACAGAAAGGTAGAAAGTTGTGGGCTCTGAATAAAATCTGTATCTTCCCCAGTGTGAGGGATACCTCAGCAGGAAAGGCACAGAGTCACAGCTGGGATGTGACAAGGGCAGGCCTGGCTGAGCCTGCTGGGCCATTTGGAAATCCAAACCCTTTTGGCATGGCTCTCATGCTCTTATTATATTGGTTTTATTATTTGTTATATTGATTATTACTATCAGTTTATATTATTTATTTGTTATAATATTATTGTCATGCTCTTGTTGTATTTTTAGGTTCTTAATATGGCTCACTGGTTAGATACAGATCTCCTGGCTGAGGGGGAGGCACTCTGGTTGTATTTTCTAGGCTAATTTTACCTCCTGCTTTTGACTAGTCTGCGGAAAGATTTTGGACAGCCTGAAATGGGTCTTACATAATTCTAGGAGAGGTCTTTTAGAGCCTTCAATTTCCAACACTTTATATCAGATTGTTTTATGTATGGCTGACAAAGGCCTGAGTCCTATGAGTGAACAATAAGCAATACAGGAAGGAACAGGGATTTCTAAGTCTCCAAATTTTATTTATTAAATAGCTCCTGGGACCAGCCTCTATCCACAACTCCGTGGCCTGGCAAAGGGGTTTCAAAGCTGCAGCAAGTTCCAGGAGGCTGAAAATGCTTTTCTTCACCAGTGAACTGGTGTTTGGGGTCCCAAACAGGCAGTGAAGGTGGGAGGTCATCCCTGGAGGGGATGAGACCAGCCAGGGTCCTGCTCTGCTGCCTTGCAGCACCTCTGGCCCCAGAAGCTCTTTTCAGTTTACAGGGTGACCCAGCACTCTGGGGATCTCACCCAGAGCTTTGGGGAATCTTCACAATTATCTAGATGGCCTTCTGGATCTGGCCTCTGTAACTCCAGAATGGGATCATGTCTAATATTTCCCATGCTTTTTTTCTTTTTTTTTTCTTTTTTTTTCTTTCTTTCTTTCTTTTTTTTTTTTCTTTCCCAAAATGTTCCCAAAGCATTTTTAAGGTTTTTATTGACACTGTACCAAAGATCACCAAAATCACTCCTGCAGGGTGGTCCAAAGCCTGCAGGAGTTTAAGCTGGCTGGATCTCTGATGGCTTTCACAAGGAAGAGTGTGGAGGATGCTGAGTGTGGTTTCTGGAGCTGTGCTGAGCCAGGACACAAGATCCCTGCTGGCACAGTCTGAGCCCAAAGTTTAGGTTGGCACCTTCATTCCTGCCCAGGCTGATGCATAAGGGTGAAAAGCTTCAGGTTAAACCCTTCTGCATCCTGTGGGTGTGTCTGAGCCTCTCCTGAGCAGGTGCTGACCCAGCTCATTTCCTCAATACTCGGGCACAGAGAGATCCCCAGGCCTCTGTCACCACAGCATCTGCTGGAGGTTCTGACCAGAGAAGGAAATGTTACAGTTTGAGCATTGAAACCTTCATGTTCAGCTACATTAATTTATTTTAGCTAACAGGCAAGCTGAGAAGCTTGGACTGCCCATGCAGAGAGAGGAAAAACTCTGAGGAGCAGGAGGGAGAGCTCTGGCTGGGCTGGGGGCTGTGATGGTCTCTGGGCAGGGGGACAGAGACCTCCCAGGTGGGATGTGCATCTCAGCTTTGGGCAAAAGCTTTGTGTGCAAGCTTGAAATGCTCTCATTAAAATCTCTGGGCAGCTCCAGCCAGCCACATTTCCTTGGGATGGGTGATTCATTCAGAGTGGGGGGATGATTGCTGAGAGCAGGGGGGACCCTTTAAACCAGAAGGACTTTTTGTGGTTCAGGTCTTTTGAACAGCATCAAACCAAATCTGACCCAGCTGCTCCAAGCCACCAAGTGCTCAGCCTGATTTTGGGGACAGCGCTCTGTCCATGTCCTGGGATGCAGGAGCAGCACCTCAGCCCCTTGAATAAATCAGTCAGGGCCAGGATAACAGGCAAACAGTGAGACTGTGTGTTCCACCTGGCTGAGCAGGACTGGGAGTGAAAGCAGAAATCAAACATTTCTTCAGCAACCTCTGCCAGGCTCCTTCCCTTTCTGTTATCATTATCAGATTGACTCAAGGTTAAGCAAACTGTGCCCGCTGTTCAGCCTGGCTGGGCTGGGTGGGAAGAGGCAGCCTGGGCACACCATGAGGTGCAGGGACAGAGGTGTTCAGCATCTCCCTTTGCCCCGAGATCAGTTCCCTCCAGCCCTTCTTGTCCCCTTGGCAGCATCTTGACCCTGAAGGTCAGAGCCCATCCTCCCTCTGCAGCTTCTGACTCCAGATCCTGCCCTGCACTCCAGCTGAGCCTGTGGAGCAGTCTGACTGCACACCAGGACTGCTCTGACTGAGGCCCTTGATGGATTTCATTTCTATTCCTGCCCTGCTGCCATGCAGAGCTGGGACCTGCTCTCCAAGGCAGGGATGTGTTCCCACCATGGGGAATCCCACCAAGGAAAGCTCCCAAAATGTCCCAAAACACCACAAGATGCTGAAATTTTTGGCTCCTGAAATCAGTCCTTCCTCCAAAAGTGTATTCTGCCTTTCCTGTCAGAAAACCTTCTTGAACCACAAATATCTTCCTTATTTTTCCCATATCCTTGCAGTTATCCCCACAGCAAGGCAAGGACCTCACCCTCCAGCCAGGGCTGTCTGTCCGTTCCTGGAAGAAAGGATACAGTGGTTTAATTTGATTTTTCAGGCTATGGCATTAAATAGAGATATGATAGATAGGAAAAAAAAAATGTGGAGAAAACTAAAAGCACCAACAAGAAGGGAAAAGCACAAGGACAGGGACAGCAGCAATCCTGCAAGGAAAGAAGCTGAATGGACCAGGATTGTGAAGGAAGATGAATTAAACTCTGCTCCTCACTGCAGGAAAAATTTCCACCACAGCCACCAGTTATGTTTGGGAGTGTCATCAGCCCCTTCATCTGGGGATATTTTTCCAACAAGTTTTGTCCCAGAATGGTAGATGTTAAAAGCACATTTTTGTTCTTCCTCTGAGGAAACAGCAGGGATGTGTCTGTGTGGGAGGGAGCTTTGAGAGGTACGTGAGGAGGAGCAGGGTCTCACAGGCTTGGTGTGCCCACACTTGGATTGGGGCTGCTTCTCTCTGGTGGGAGAGGTAAAGCATTTAATGGAGAATCAAATCAGGCTGCAAAAAAGGGGTGAAAGCCTTCTCCCACCTGCTGGCACCAACAGGAGCTCTAGGTGTTGGACACTTAGGAAAGCCAGCAGAAATGGCCCCAAAATGCCTCTGGTGAAAAACCCCACAGCCAGTTTCCTTTGGTGCTGCTTCCCCAGTGGGGAAGGAGCCTTTTGGGGCTGTGGTGTGTTCAGCTGGGAGCTGAAGGACACCAGCTTCTTCCAGCTGATTGTCCATGGGGTAGATGGAAATTGCAGAAATCAGCCACAGGGCTGGATAGGGGCAGATTCCTTTTACCTTCATCCACCCCAGGAGCTCAAAATGATCTTTAGAGCAGGGGAAACCTGCACACCCTCATGGCCCTCCCCAGCTGCCTGTACCCCCTGCACTGCCCCTTTCCAGCCAATCCACAGACCCCAAAAATACTCAGGAACCTGGAAACGTCCCAAGTGCCTGATGCTCAATTATCACTAATGATCACAGTGATAATTCAGCCTATTCTACTCTTACTGTTCTTTTGAAAAAAAAAAAAGAAAAAACCCAAAAAAACTCCAGAACTCCCAAACCTGGTTACAGCTATGAAATTTTCTTCTGGCCTCCATAAACCATTTCCAAGTAATTATGCAGCGAGTGGAGTTGAAAAGGAGCCGCACACAATTGTCATAAAATGTAATTAATTTGGAGTAATTTACAATGGAGAAAAAGTGCTGCAAAAGAGTAAATTGGACAGGAGACTTGTGTGCTGGGGAGATGTGGTTTTGAAAGGCTGCTGACTAATACAGCACTGACCTGAAAGCAAATCCTTACATTCATGCTGGACCGGCTGTTTCCATGACAACAGTTGTTATTAGTAACTGAAAATGTATTGCTCTTACGAGTGGCAGCATTTTTTTTTTTTTTTTCAGTTGAATTCAAGAGCAGCTGGGTACTTTACTCATGAAGATAAAGTGCTCAGATCGCTAATGTTGTGTGCTGCACCTCTCACAACACCAGCCTTATACTCACACATGGTACAAAGAAACGGGAGCATTGCTTTAGGGAAAAAACCTCTGGAGGTGTGGAGTAAATGGCAACTTGTATCGCAGAAATCAAAAGAAAATAAGCACAGTCATTGGCGTGCCTTAAATTAACTCTTCAGTGAAATTCCCAGGGGATCCAGGCTGACTGGGGCGTTCAAGGAGCAGGTATATGCTGTCAGGAGCTAAGGGAGCCAGCCTGACACCCCCAAATGTGGCTCCAGCCCCACAAGGGCCACTGAGGACATCTCACCCTTTAGGTTAAGCTGCTTCTCATGCACTACCCCCTCTTATTCCTGTCCTGAGAGCAGCAATTTTTATGATATTTAAATGAACAAACTTGAGAGAGAAAAACTCTCCCCTGGTTCAGACCTGTGCAATGTCTCCGGCTATAAAAGCATCCCTCTGATTTTTCCTGAGGAGGACTTTTTAAATGGAAAAAGAGTAGGTTTACATCAGACTTTAGGAAGAGATTCTTCCCTGGGAGGGTGGGCAGGCCCTGGCACAGGGTGCCCAGAGCAGCTGTGGCTGCCCCTGGATCCCTGGCAGTGTCCCAGGCCAGGCTGGACAGGGCTTGGAGCAGGGAGAGGGCTTGGAGCTTGGACAGGGACAGTGGAAGGTGTCCCTGCCCATGGCAGGGGTGGAACCAGATGAGCTTTAATGTCCCTTCCAACCCAACACACCCTGGGGATTCTTTGAACAGGACCACACATCAAAGAGTCTGGACTGTGCCACCCCTTGAAATAACCAAAATACTGTGGGTAGGTTCAATTGCCTCTAAACCAAGATAATCCCTGACAAATTTATCCGTGGCTGTTGTGCTGGTGTGTATTTCAGACATCCCCTTCTGGAACATGTGAAAAGAGTGGCAATCTCTCTACACCAGAGTAAGAGGGGAGTAGAGCCCAGGAAAACATCAGTTGTCAAAGTTGCTCGAGTAGGCAAAATGCTGCACATTATATTGTGTGAATGAGCCCGTGAATAGCAATAACATATTCAGGAAGCAAATAAGTTACAATCCATAATCAAAAAATGTTGCAAATTACATCCTTAATAGATTACATTTATAATCTACTTGAAAGAGATCTTTAGGCACTTAATTGACACATTCCAAGATAGCTATAACATATTGGCTAGTTAGATACCAATTGACATACTTATTAAATATCAATTAGCGCATTCCATAATTTGGTACCTAATTAGCTTGCTATAGCTATTCTATCAAATGCCAATTAAATGCTTGAAATTTCTTACAAGTTGGCTGTACTAAGATAATAATTAAGAATGCATTGCTTAAGTAATTTTTAGTTAATTACATGGCAAACTAATTTTGGCTCCACACATTAGACCTTTCAATAAATCCCTCTTTATCAATCAATTGGTATCTAATGAACTCATTATTCTTTTGCTGCATCTGAATAAAACCCTGCTCTGCCATTCTCCTAGATGGATCCCAGCCTGGATGTGGGGCTCTGTGGGTCTGCCACCCCCAGGGCTCCCCCAGGGACGTGACATGCCACGTTCCCAGCCTGAGGAGCAGCCCCTGTGCTTTGGGAGGGCTGGGTGTGCAGCCACAGGGTGCCCCCTCTGCAGTGCCTCTGCTCCAGCCTCCTGCAGCGTGGAGGGCTCAGCCCTGGGCCAGCAGCCGCAGCCAGGGCGGGTCCCAGGAAGGATGGAGAGGAGAGGGACAGCTGGCTGAGGCTGCTCTGAGGGGTGGAAGTGAGAGGACACAGAGGGATGAAGGTGTGGGAGCTCAGGCCAGGTGGAAGAACAGCGTAAACACGAACTTGAGCTGATGCAATAGAGGAAGGAGAGAGCAGAGCTCTCTGTGTGCCCAATGGCAACAGAGCACCACTCAAAATACAAAAATAGCCTCTTGTATTGATATCTTCTCTCTCTTTTCCCCAGCAGCTATGAGTCAGCTGCCTGATGAGGCTACTGCTGTGTGGAGCACCTTTTCTGTCAGAGAATCCATTGCATTGAGCAGACAAGTTTCTGTGGATGTGGTGTCCCTGTGGACACACCCTTCTCTGCTAGGGGCCCTGATGGTGACTGCCCCATCCCTGTGGCTGGCAGAGCTTAGCTGGGCACCTGTGACACCCAAACTGGGGCACCTCTGGGGGGCTGCTGGCTTGGCATGTCAGAGTGGGAGTGTGGCTACGGATTGCAGTGAATATGGAGAGTGATGTGGGAAATTGCTACACACATCCCCCCAGGAGTGGCCAAGTGGAAAGTGTCCCTGCCCATGGCAGGGGGTTGGAATGAGACGATCCTCAAGGTTCCTTCCAACCCAAACCATTCTGGGATTCTGGGATCGTTCTTGTCTGAGAACACACTCAGGAGATACAGCCCATGACTCTGCTCTGAACACTCTCTTTGTCTCTCATCTTGACTGGAAATCAATGAGCTTCTAGTACCCAGCATTTTGCCCCTAGGTTCTCATCTTTTGTTTCATTACTTTTAATAAATATAACGAAGATATGCCTAAAAGGATCATATTTCCTTCCCCTTTCCCTGTTTTTGCTCCCATGTATGTTTGCTGTGTACATGCTTAAATTAACAAAGTGAGTTCAGTGATGTGGAAGGGATTTTTCAGAACAGTCTGGGACGTCTGAATTTCTTCTGTGCTCTCAGGGTGTTGCATCCTGCTGCAGAGCATGTCCCAGGACACTGGTGGAGGTGACCTGGGGCACAGGGAAGGGACACAAACAAGTCCAGGAGAAGCTGGAATGCTGCTTCCTCTTCCTCGTGGGCCACCCACAGTTTGTTCTCCACACAGAGCCCATCCCAGGAGTGTGTCTGTGGAGTGACAGGACTCGTGTCCCTCCACCCCTGAGCAGGAGTGTGTTTGTGCTGACAGGGTGGGGAAGAGCAATTCTCTGTGTGGGCCTTGACAACTACATTTTTTACATCAAGCAGAGCCAGAAGCTTGAACAAATGTCTTTGTGGTGACAGAGTGAAAGGGCTGCACGATTTTTTCTTCATTCTGACATAATGAAAAAAGGCTTTTGACAAAATCCATTCTGCCCTTTGAATGAAGTTATTTGTTTGGCTAAATGCACTGACTCCATCCAAATTATTTATTAGATTTGCTTGACGTTGCAGGCAACCTGGATTCCTGCAGGACTAGGGTGAGAGGTGGGCTCTGGATTAATCTCAACTGATAACAAGGCAAATCAAGCAACAAGATGCTTTTTACTTTTAAAAAAAGAAGAGTGGTGGGAATCCAACCATTGCACACCTCACAGTCTCAGTCTGGACACTCTGGTGGGACTGTGCTCTTCCCACACATCCATGACACCATCAATAAAGTCCATTCCTGGAATCCTGCATTAATGTTGTTGTCAGCAGTGGTTTTTCAGAGGTTTCACAGGAAAAAAAAAACAACCCAAAACCCAAACATACATGCTGGAAGAAGGATTCCAGCTCCTTTCCCTGTGGGATTAGAAATAAAGAAAGGGAGAAGGAATGTCTGCCGAAGACAAAGAAAAAGGAGAAACAGGAAACAAAGAATTTGATGATTCTGTCATTCAAGGTGCTCCTCCAGTGCCCTGAGCCCTCCACCAGCACACCCCAGCTCTGCAGGATCCATTGGGTGTTTAAGCCTTTCCAGCCACTGCAAGAGCCAAACCCAAGTCAGTTGTCTGCCTTTTCTTGGGCAGGCCCTGTTCTGGCATTCTACGTGAGAAGAGAGGGCTGGGTGGTGAGAAAATTCATCTGGCTCAATTTTCTGTTTAATGGGAATTTTCCATCAACTGAGCACAGTTTTTTACCCCTATTAATATGCAAGTCCCTCACTGACTTGGCCTGAGCTCTCAGTGGAAACTACTGACATCGGAGATGCTGACTCTGAGGTTACTGAAACTGAACTCACCGAGCTGCATGGAGGCAAACAGCCCTCTGCCCTCCTTGCCTGGTGCTTCTCACCTGGGGTTTCACACCCTGGGGGTCACAGCTCCTGTCTGCCCATGGTGGGTGGCCAGGGCAGGCTGGGATGGCTCTGTCAGCTCTACCTTGGAGTCACTTTTCCTTGAAGGCCCGTGCGTCACAGGGAGCGGGGCCTTCCAGTGACGCAGGGGGAAAAATTAAATCAGTTGTTTTGGGGCTCCGCGGTGCTGGGAATGGGGCGCTGAAAAACCCAGCCCTGCCGACGGTTGGGGTCACACTGACTAAACCTGAGAGCACAAAAAGGCCCAAAATCTGTGGAAATTACCAGGCAGGGTGAAACCAGCGGAGGAAAAGCGTGCAACTTTCCACGCTCGGCTTCGGTGCGAGGATCCCGCCTTAGGGGAAATGTTTGCCGTGGGGCTATTAATAAAACCTGCTCAGCAAATACCCAGCCACTAAACAGCTCTCCTGCACATTAATAATCAGATCCAGGGTAATATTTAATCTAACCATTTAGTCTGTAACGGACTAGCTGTTCCTTTGCTTTTAATTACCACTTTCGTTTTAAGCTAACTGTACAAATTGGCAAGATTTATGAAGCGTCACTGAACACCATACCTCAGCCTGCCTCGTGGCTCTACAATTAAAAGGCTCATTTTTGAAGACTAGATTTGTTTAATCCTGTAAAGAGCCCTTGAAGTCATTTGGACAAATATTTTAGCCTCTGTTCCTTTCTGAATGAAAGTGGGTGCAAGGGAGATTGAAACCAGCTCAGAGTTGGTGCACAGCAGTGACCATGACACCTTGTCTGACTCTTAACAGGCAGCACAGAGATCTTTGGAATGTTTTTGGGATGAGATGGGCATTTCAACTTGTTTTTCATTCATGCTTTCTACTTTTGTCCTCTTGCTTCATGTGAGCAAATCCGTTGCTTCTGTGGGCAAGTTATCCCAAATTTATCCCAGTGGTTTGTGGGTGGGAGCCAGAGCTCCTGTTCAGGCTGTCTGAGGTCTCCAGGTTTCTCTGGTTTGGTGCTGTGCTCACTCAGGTTTGTGTTTTAAATGCTCAGTTGGACACAAACACGGAATAGAAACATTTCCCTTGCATTCCAAAAGAAGTCACTCTCCTTGAGAAATATCCATGGTCCTTCCTTAGCAGATGAAGAGATGAAGATTTAGCCCTTTGCCACCCCACCAGGAACCAGCTCCATCCAGATCCTCACACTGGGCACTGAGTTATCCAGCCAAGCCTGACTGACTTCCCCCTCTATCCCTAGGCAGAAGTTGGAAGTCTCTGCTTTCTTTTCCTGCTGATTGTGGCTATCAGGCAGATTGTGTGCGAGCAGCCTGGGCTGGCCGAACCCCTGCCTGGCTCTGCTCCGGCTCAGGGTCTGCACGTTCAGCTCCAGCTGTGTGAGGAAGACAACCTTTGATGCACGGGAGTTGCTCATGGAAAAAGAGCCTTGCAATATAATTTTTATCAGGGCCAAGGCTGTTCCATGCCTTGGAACAAAGCAGAGCAAGGAGCTGCATCTCCAGGTAAGGAGTGGGAGATGACACGTCCGCTCTGCTGGAGCACAGGCAAACAGGCACTTGCCCAGGGCAGCAGCCTGAGGCACAGACAGAAGCACACATGGGATGCTGCGGGGCTTGTGAAAGCTGCTCCACGCCCGTAACAGCTCCAAAGTGAGAACAGGCTCATCCCCTCCAGCGCTGCTTTCTGCAAAGCCAGCAGCAGGGAAGCTCTTTCCCTTCTCTCATCACCTCTCTGCCTTCCTGGACGCCTCCTCTGCACTTGTAAATGTCTTGCCTACATTTACCCTCTCCTTCCGAGCAGAACAGGGGCTCAGCCAGCCCCACGTGTTGCTCAGGGCTGTGTGTGCTTTGTGCCATCCTGCCCGAGCATCCTATGACCTGTCACGGTGGCTCCTTCCATCTCAGAAAGTGCTGCCCCGTCTCTCTGAGTTTCATTTCTGAGCAGGGCAGCCCGTGTCTACGAGGAAATGAAAACTCGAAAGAGTGATCTGCAGTGCCAGGAACCTCCTCCCTGGCAGGGCTCCGTTCTCACCCAGCCCACCTGGTCCTCAGCCGGGGCGTGGGAGGCTGATTCAGCCCCTGCCTGGCCCCGGGGCTGGCACGGGAAACCTCCCGGGGCAAGGATGGGGAAATCGCTCCTGTGGCTACCCGAGCAGGGCAGCTCTGCAAAAGCCACTCGTGCTGGTGCTGGCACTCACACCAAGCTGTGCCACTGTCACCAGGGACAGCAGTGGTGCCACAGAGCTGCCCTGGCGCTGAGCTGGCTGCTCTCCTGCTCCCTGCCTTGCTCCTCTCCCCTTCAGCCCTTGCTTTTCTCCACCACCACTCCTGTGCTGGTTCTTTTACCCCTCTCTTTCTTTATCTTATTCCTGCCTCACTCTCTTTTCTTCTGAGGAAGGGAGAAGTGTTGGTCCATAAATGCCCCATTCCCCTCTGGCCTGCACTGCACATCCAGGGGTGAGGGTCTGCATGGAGGATCCCACCACTCCTTGCACCCCTCTGAATCTCTGTCAAGCTGTCATGGGCAGCCTGGAAGGTGTAAATCACGGGAAGAGCAGCCCCCACACCATCTTCCCAAGCTGGAAGCCTTCCCAAGTCATGCTGCTGGGGTGGCAGTGGTTATCTCCATGACAGCAGGCTGAGCTATTCCAGCTCAGCTAACTCTGCCTGGTTCCTGCAGAATCCTCTGGGGTCCTGCATGGCTGCTACAAAGGATCCCAGGCCCCACCTAAAGAAACCAAAAGTGTAAGGCTCACCTCTTCCTTTATGAATTTGTCCCAGTGCTGTTAACTGTCGCCTGTCCCAAAAGTGTGTGCCTTGCTCCTGAGTGGAAAATGTTCACATTCACCTTCCAGCCTTTTCTTGCTCTGCCTTTCCTTGGCAGAAATGTAAGCTCTTTAGTATCAGACATTTCTATCCCAGCTTAATTTTTATTTTTTTTTCTTTGACTGCTATAAATGTCTCATTTCAAGATATTTTTCCTGCTCTGTTATGATTTGTTTGGCTGTTCCCTGAATATTCCAACAGCTCACTGAAAGTATGGATGCCAGAGCTCTGCAGTTTGGCTGCACGACGGGGTGCTGGGAGGAGAGGCAAGGCAGCATTCTCTCTCTCCCTCTCTCCTCCATTCCCTGTCAGAGACATCCCATGTGCTGCAGCAGTTCATGTTCCAGTGCTCCATCACCCCTCAGAGAGCTTTGGCTGGGGTGGATCCTGCTTGCAGCTCCCCTTTCTCAGGCTCTTTTTTCCCTAATGCAACTTTGCATTAGGCTGGATTAAAATAATTTCCTTTCTTTTCCTTTTGATTAGGCCCTGTTTTCCAGGTGACACCAGTGTCTCCAGTGGCAGTGTGGGACTGGCTCTGTTCACCAGGCTGTGTGTGACCTGCAGGTCTGATCAGCAAGATTCCTGCAGGAATTTGAAGGAAGGACTGGAAGTGGCCAGCCCTGTGCCAGCTGTGCCTGCCACCAAACTGGGACTGCCTTGTCCTTCTCCCCCTGCCCACAGAGGCTCCTCCCTGGCAGCTTTTCCTCCCTGGCAAATTCAGAGTCACAGCACAGTTTCAGTCCTGCCTCCACAGGTGGGAGACCTGTAGAATGGATTGGGCTGGAAGGGACCTTAAAGATCATCTGTCTCCAACACTTTGGGCACAGGATGGAGGTTATTGTCCAGTTATTATTAGAAATCATCCTGAAGTCAATCAATATCTGCAGGCTTATAGCTGGGGTGAGGCTCAGAGCTTCCAGCAGCTGAAGGCAGCAGCCTAACAGCTCATATCAGACAGCTCTGCCTGAGACAGACAGTGTGAAATTACCTATTGAGTGTAAAACAGAGAGAGAAAGTTTTTTATGCAGGTCATGACCTGGAGCAAAATGTCTGGGTTGGTTTTGATTTTTTTTTTTCCAGTTATTTCCATAGATTTTTTTATGCTCAAAAAAATCATCCTTCCACTCTGTCCTGCAATAAGGACACTGACAGTGGCTGGCAACCAGCCCGAGCTCCTGCCTGCTCTGGGATCACCCAGCTTCTCCCTGGTCTGGAAAACTTTCATAAACAAGAAGTCTCTGAAAGAATAGGATTGGAACCACTGGAAGGAGGTTGTAGACTGGGGGGAGAAGTCAGATTCAATTAAATTTCAGAAAACATTGAACATCCCATCCTACTGTGTGCAATTATTATAAAACCACAACAGTCTTGGAAGGTGTTGGTTTCCTTCTCTTCACTGCCACGATGGTGCTGAATGACTTACAAGAAAATTAAGTCCTGCTACTCTCTTTTGCTTTCTTCCGACTTCCTAATTTGATAGGATCCATTTTTGCTTCTTTGTTCCACTTACAGGGAAAATATTACTCAAAAAATATTTTTAATGGTAAAAAGTTAGCTTTGCTGAGTCTAAAGATCTGTTTGGTGTCTTGGCATGGAAACTTCCCTGGAGAAAATACTGTCCTCACATAAAAGGTTTGATTTCAAATTTTACAAGTCCTGTAATCATCAAGGTTTTTATTAAGAAGTCTAAAATAGAGTTGCAAAATACTTATAAAGCTGTAACTAATCCAAAAGGAGCTCACATTTAGATTTGAGATTTTGACTTTTAAGCCAGTTCTGTGATCTGCATGCCAAGGAACCCTGGCATTGTGGAGGAATATGAAACTCCAGGGTGAGTGATGGCACCTGATGTAGAGCCACCCATCCCAGCTTTTCTCCAAAGCCTTTGAAAACAAAAGTCTACAGAGCCTTGGACTGAAGTGGATAAGGAGGTCAGGAAAGAGAAGAACAAGGAACAGGTGAGAACTTGAGTGTTTTGAAGGTCCACTATAGAATTAAAAGCTCCCTCAAGCCAGGAGGTCCAGCACTCCAAGAAATCCATTTCACTCCATCACTGAAAGGAGTGGAGAGTCTCCCCTTGGATTGTCTGTGCCTGTCTGACTGTGCAATGGAATGAATCACCTCAGCAAGGGGCTCTGGAAAGGTGGAGACTTGTCTTGGATGAACTCCCCTCACCACGATTTGCATCTATAAAATCTTCCTAAACATTTTTTAAAATGTCAAAAACACTTTTCCCCAAACTAGTGAGAAAGCACAAGAAAAATTCCCAAAAAGGCACCTTTAAAGAAAATAGGGGTTTGAATTCTTTTTTTTTTTGCAAGCCTCCGAGACATTCGTGTGGGACTCTTTTCTCAAGTACATGAAAGGAACTAAAGACTTAAAAATGTGAGTGAGAAAAGACAGTGGAAAATAATAACACAGGCCAGTAGCCCACACAGACTCAAGAAATATCACTGGTGTTGGCTGCAAATGGAAAAATCACTAATAAGCCATGCACAGATCCCACCATGGAGCTTGAAAAATCTGTGTTTTCATCCAACTCTGCCATTGCTTCTTCCAGAAAGACAAAGCTTCCCCGTGTCTGTGCTCCTCACGACTCCTCACATGGCCACCCTGTTCCTGCAGGACCATGCCCAGCAGATCCAGCTCATCCACGGGCACAGCAGCCTTGTCACAAAGCAAAATGTGCCACAAGCCGTGGAGATGAGCTGCTGGTGCCTCTGCTCCTGGGTGGAAAACCTACAGCAGAGACAGCCCAGAAAATCAATGTCCTCTTCCCGTTCCCTCCCTCACTTCAGCTCATTATCCCTGCCTGTCTCTCCCTGGAAATTGGGAATTAGGGAGCTGCTGAGGTGCCCAGTGAGGGTGGGTGTGCTGCAGGCAGCCCTGCTGCCCCAGGGGCCTGCACGGGACTGGGGCCACTGGGGTTTGATCCCAAGCTGCTTGCCCCAGTGCCCTGGGGCCTTGTGAAGGGCCTGTGCAGGTTTGCAGAGGCTCAGGGCACAGAGTTTCTCCAGGTGAACATCAAAGCGTTGATGATGGCAGAGTGAGGAGAGCTGGGAAATCATTGAAGCACGGGATGGTTTGTGCTGGAAGGGGCCTCCAAGATCCCCTGGTTCCACCCTCAAACACAGCTTTAGAGCAGGGAGAGTGAGCTCAAGGCTTCAGAGGAGCAGCTGGAGCTGCATGCACACCTTGAGCTCCCTGCCCTGCATCAGCTGCCAGGTGAGGCAGGAAACCTCCCTCCCTGTGCAGCACCTGGGCTGAGACCTCAAACTCTCAGAGGTTTTTTTTTCTTTAAGGCCATTTCATCAACAATTCAATCCAGGAAGCAGAATTGGTTTTATTTTGAAATCTCCCTCCACCACCACCATTTCCTTCACAGAAGCTTTGAAAGAAGGAATCCTGTCATTGAATAAACAAATCTAAAAGGGAGAAAATAGAATTTAAGAGTAGGAAATATGAGTTCAATGAGTGATTAAGTGAACTGCTTTGGAAGGAAGTGGATTAAAATTGTTTCTGGGTTGTGGTGGGGGACAGTGGTGGTTGTAAGTGTGGGAGAAAGCCAACAAGAACAGAAATGGGGACAGGCTGGGACAGCTGGGGCTGCTCAGGAGACCTCACAGCCCCTTCCAGTGCCTGAAGGATACCTCCAAGGAAGACTTTTTACCAGGAACTGTAGTGACAGGACAAGGAGTTCGAACTGAGAGAGGGGAAATTTAGGTTAGCTATCCATGAGTAGCATTTCCCTGTGAGGGTGGTGAAGCCCTGGCACAGGGTGCCCATCCCTGGAAGGGCTCCAGGCCAGGCTGGACCACCCCAGCAATGCAGAACACACCATAATCCCCCTTCTCTGCCAAAGGCTTTTGAAGCATTGCTCAGCAGCACTTGAGACACTGAGCTGAGCCCAGGCACAGAGTAAAAGGTCATTTGGTAATAAAATGCTCACTTCCCACACACCCATTTCCACTTGACTAAAAACTGCTAATAAGTTAACACCAGCCCCAAACAGTGCACACGGGCCTCAGATACTAATAGGGGGTTTCAGTATTGGTTTGAGATGAAAGTATTAATCAAAAATAGGTGTGGGTGCATTAGGAATATGAAATAGGCTCCTCCACAGAGCAGACTTTCAGCCACAGAAATCCTGACTTATTGGGAAGTCACAAGTGTCTGCAGTCTGCAGCAGCCAGAGCTGGTGCTCTTGTCAGTCCTCCCTGGAAAATGAGGGATTCCTCAGCCTTGAGCCCAGCCTGGGGCTTCCTTCTGCACAGGTTAGGGACACAGGGAGCTGGGAAAGGACACACCCTGCTGCTCCCACTGGACCCCATCTGATGGGACATCCTGGGCCTGGTACCCACATCAGCTCACTTGGGATTAGGAGCAGCCCCACCAGCCCTCAAGGGACTCATGATACATCAGCAAATGTCACTCAAACTGAGACAAATGTCCTGTGAACCCCAAGCTGCAGAAAACAGCTGCACATGGATGTGGGATCTCCTGCGTGGTTTTCCCTCTCCAAGCTAAGGGAGGCACCACGGAGAAGTGCAAGAGCCAGGCAGAAGGCAGAGCTCTTGGTTCTCAGGGCAGGGTGGGTCCTTATTCCCAGAGTGCTGCTCAGGTGTTATCAGCTCATTCTTGTAGTTCCACCCACCCAGAGGGTTCTGAAAAAATCATCCTTGGACAGCCTGACACCAAGAGAGAAATGCCGTTTGGGTTTTTGTTTTTTTTTTTTTTTTTTTACTATTTTTAAATCCCATGATATTTTAAACCCACTCATCTGGAGCATGAGCCATGATCACTTGATGCTGACAGAACCAGAAATGATCACCCTGGCTGTGCTTTGGGAATTGTCCCTCCAGCTGAGCTGTGGGGAATAGAGGAAAGAAAGAAGGAAAGCAGAGAGCAGGGCCATGCCAGTATCCTTGTGGGAACAGAGGGTGCCTGAGAGTCCTCAAAGAAAAGGAAATTACAGGACATTGAAGGAGGAAGGGGAGTGCCATTCCACAGAGATTAAGGCACAGGGATGCTGTTCTGGGTGCCCAGCACTGTTTCAAGAGACTCACGATGGAGGAAGCACTGGAACTGAGAAAGCAAAGAGGTGGAGTGCATTCTCCATCCAGTGGCATTCCTGTTCTGGGCAGGGCTGTCCTTCATGGCACCAACTCCTTCCTGCAGTGCCAGACCCTCGGAGGGAGTCTGAGGAGAGCAGCAGGGCACAGGCATGGCAGAGGGGACAGGCTGGCAGAGGGGACAGCACTGTCAGGGCGTGCTGAAAGGCCTCACAGAGTGGCAGTGGTGTCCCATCTGCAGGAGGAGCCCTGTCAGGGCCTGAGCTCAGCCTGCCCGGGGTGCACAGCAAGCTCTGCCCACCCAGAGGAGTGACTGCACAGCTCAGCAGCCCCTCAGCACTTGGGGACTGTCCCAGGACCCACTGGTGGGTGGTGACAGCCTTGCCTTGGCTTTCAGGTGCTGCTGTGTCACTGAGGTAACCTTTCCTCAATCACTGGGGTTTTGGTTTTATGCTAGTGAGTCAGAAGATGCTCATCATCATCATCATCATCATCATCATCATCATCATCACTGCAAAATGAGTTCTCAGCTGTAAGTCAGCCAAGTGTGATGTTGGCTGGCCACGGGCGCCTTGCAGAAATGGAAGCACACCCATGAAGAGATGAAGCAATGCCTGGTGGAAGGGTTTGGGCTGGATGGCCAGATTTGGTTCACAGATGATATTTTACCCTCACCAAATCCTAGCAGCAGGATTTCCAGTCTCAGTTGTGATGATGTTGTCCTTCTGCTTGCAATAATTTTCCCTCTTCAAAATCAAACCAAAAATAAGGAAAAAATTAATTCTAGATGACCTCAGATGTTGGAGTTCTGGCTCCAGAGCATCTTCAGAAATGGTTTGGGATCCCACAGTGTGTAGTTTTGATCCAAACTTGACATAATCATATTTTTAGTGTTCCCATTAGCTTTGTTGTTTGCTAAGAGCAGTCTCCTGACACTCCTGTCTTTCCATCCTCTTTGGGTACCTTCAATCCCCTTTGGGTCTAAACACTCAGCTTCACATCCCTCCTTTTTCTTAGCTTAAGATCATGCCTGCTTGGCTTTTCATTGAGTATTTTCACAGGTGCATCTGAGAATCCCAGTTAAAAATTAAAGCTACAGAATGTGCAGTCAAAAGTGCATAAACCTCTCCTATATGAAAGTTTTCCAGGTCATTCCAAGGTGATTATATTGAACCTCTTGAAATTCTACCTATTAGTAACAAAATATCATCCTTTTTGGTAAATGTAATAAACCAAATATTCTTATGTTTTTTCTGTACCTTCACTAGAGATGACTAGAGCTAATGGCAGAGCTGAAGGGACGAAAACATTTCCAATCTTGGAAAAAAAAATAAAAAAACCCAATCAGAACATTCAATTTCAACAAGTATCTCAGTGACAGATGGGGCTTCCCATTCCAGGCCACTTCCTCTGTGAGAGGGAGTCCACAAGAATAGGAAGCACAATGCACGGCCTGTGCAGCCTCTTGTGCTCATCTGGTCCCCTCAATGTGTGGAATGTGAAATTCCATCTGGCAGCCACGAGCACTCCAAGCACATTTGTGGGGAGAGGGATGGCAGAGCTGTGGGAGGCACTGCAGAAGCTCCGCTCGTGGTGCCACCAGAGGAATGGGCACAGAGGATAGAACAACACCAGCTGCATGCTCTGCAAATGGGGGTTTTGTGGGGCTGTGAGAGGTGCAGGTGGTGAAGGAGTAAGGTTTTGGTTGCTCTGAGCACTGAGTGTGGTTATGTGCTGCCCTGTCTGCAGCAAGGGCAGCAGGCTGCAGGCTCCTGAGAGCAGAGGTGCTGGGCACCAGGAGGGACTGCACTGGTACACGACTCTGAGCTCCCCCTCTTTGATCTGCTGCACTAAACATGATCCTCCTGGCTGAGCTCCGTGCTTTGATTACAGGCTAAAAGCTGCGTGTGTACTCAAACGCCTGAGCAAATAGAGTGAACTGTTCTTGGAAAGCCAGCGCTCACAGTTTAATTTATCTCACTTATCCCTCCGCTCTGGCAGCTTATAAGTAACTGCTATGATCAGAGACAAGTTGTTTCCCATTCTATCTGGAGGCAAATAATAGTTTCACAGAAAGGGATCTGACACTCTCTGTACTTAAGTGTTTCTCACACACGGAACGTTTGAAAATCACGATTCAAGTGCCGGTGTCAGCCCTGGCTTTTTGTGGGGAAGGTTCTCCCTGGAGCAGAGCCAGCCCGATGTGCCAGGTACATCCTGAGGGTAATGAGGCAGCAGCCACACAACTACCACTGTGTTCTTCCTAATAGGGACTAATGGGGCATGGCTGGAGAGTGACTGATGCCACGTGTGTAATTGTGAGACGGATGTGTGAATTTAATAGGGCACAGATTAGAGAGTAATCAATAAGTCTGGGCCAGAGCCTTAATGGAGCTGATACGGTGAGGAAATGCTGTGTGGCAGAACTATCTTTGCAAAACAGCTGAAATTCCTAAGTGGTGTTTCCATGTTGCCTTCAGGGGCGATGGAGGAGGATGCTGTACCCCTGAGGATGCAGCCCCCAGAGGAGGGATTTGTGGATGTTCCTGAAATGCTGGTTCTTCCCTCGAGGAAGACACACACCTCTTACTCAGAGACCAACAGCTTTGGTGGCATGGCTCAAAGTTGAGCCCCTTTCCTCATACCAAGGATTCTGGTGCTTGCTGGGCTCCTCACAGGCCCACCTGCTCCTTTGGGGCTTCCCTCAGGAGCTGACACCTGAGCAAGAAACATTGCCTGGGATTAAAGCCCCAGCTCTGCTGTTCCAGATGGTTCCACTGGCTACAAATGAGGTGGGTTTTGAGTGAAAGCCCAACCCAAAGGGCTTTAAAAAGCATGACTCAGGGATGCCCCTGGGCTGGGGGAGGGTTGCACCATGGGAGGTTATCTCCATCTTCTGAGGACACCAAGCTAGAGAGGATCTGCCCCACTGTGCACCAAGGATTCTATTAAAACAAAGTGGGAAGAGAGGCACATTACCTCCTTTTATCTGAATGACAGTGGCTTAGGTAATGGTGTTTTACTCCCTGTGGTGCTAAGCATGGCATAAATCCTCTGAGAATTGAAGTAATAGACGTAAACCCTCCCCTCTCTTCTTCCCCCTGTGACTCCACTCTTCTCCACTCCTGTATTAATGGATATTTTATATCTGGAAGGAATTCAAGAGTCTGTAGTAGGTAGTTAAACATCCAGATGTATCAGTAATAATTATGCTCAGCTTGGGGAGGCGAGGCACTTGAATAACAGGCATGGTTTCCATGGATGGCTACAAGATTATAAACATAAAATTTATAAGTGGAATGGGAACATTTGGTTTATTTTCTCTTCTCTTTACAATCACTGCAGTTTAAATTGAAAACAGTGAAGGGTAGCAGAGCCAGGCAACAACCTGAAGACTGTAAACAAAATAATTCATGTCTTACTGATGGGATATGGTCATATAATCAGTAAATTAATTTAGCCTACTCTAGTTTCACCATTAACTTTCTATTTTCTCATTTCAATGGCATTTCCCTGCCCAGTTTATGTCTCTCCTCAATACATATTGTGCTATAAACCAGAAGCAAATATCTTGAAGGGTAAATAAAGAGGTAATGAGTCTACAAAAAAGATGTCATTGAAGTACATTAACTTCTACTTACTATCTTTTAAAATTTTCTTCATCCAAGATTCATTTTTACTATTTGATCGGTTTCCAATATAAAAGTAAAATGCCAAGATATTTGATTTTTACACTGTGTCCTTAGTACCTAACAGCACCAAATGTTTCCCTGAGACAAGACAAGTATTTATGACCTGGAAAGGAAGGAAAGGCTTGCAAGCCTGAGGGTATGAAATCAGGATGACTCAGAACAGGAGCTGGAAAATCACTTCAAAAGGTCTTCCCAGCCCTGACTGGGACAGTGGTTGATCTAAGCCAAGGTCTGGCAAGAGAGGACCAATAATTCATATTGATTTAAAGCCATCTTTGCTGCAAAACAAAGCAGACACCTGATATCCATGTGCAGACCCTGTCTGTGCAATAGCGCATCTGGGAGCGTGTGCAATTAGTGCAATTAGTTGGCAATTTATATGTAAATGCCCATCCAGTCAAATGTGCCTTCCCTTAATTTGTGAATGCACTGGAATATCATTTTAGAGGGGTTTTCTGTGCTTTCAAAAGTTGCCCCCTGATAACTGAGTGCAGGAATCCCACGGTGCCAAGCAGGGCTGCTGAGCTGAGCCGGGGCAGGAGCTGGGGCCAGGACACGGCTCTGCCCTGGGCAGTGCCAGCCCCCTGGGGCGTGCCAGGGAAGCAGAATCCTGGAAGAGTGGCTGCACCCTGGATGAGAGAGAGCTGCTGTCCCATCTCCTGGAGGATGTCTCCCTGACTCCCAGCTCTGAGGGACTGGAGCAGCTCCAGCTGCTGCCTCAGCGCTGCCATGGTGAGCTCAGGGTGCTTTCAGGAACCCACCTGATGGAAGGGTGAGCTCCCATCAGCCAAAACCTGGGGCAGATTTGGGCTCTGGTCCTGTACAAGAACAACAATTGGGTGTTAAAGCTGGGAGCTTTGCACAGGGATGGGGCTCATTGGCCATGACTGACCTGAAAAAGATTAGGCTGTCACTCAAACCTCAGCTTCCACTCACTGTCCTCAGGTGTCCATCAATTCCTCTTTGGCAAAAATCCCTGTGGTAACAGAACTTTGTGTCCTTGACATGTCCCCAGGACAGGAGGGACTCAGCCTGTCCAGCCTCCAAAAAACCACAACCTCTCATCTCTGCCTCGGGGAATTTGGATGGGTGGGAGCTGTGGGTCCATGAGAATTGAGAGTACATCTCCAGAGCCTGTTGGCTGAGGTAAATAAACACAACTTCTCCCCTGACACAGCTTAGGGGAGGCTGCTGAAGGCTGCTCACAGAGCAGCAGTTGTGTGAGCACAATATGCAGCGTGTACATACAGGTTTACCAAGAAGAGGATAAATTTTAATAGCAGGAATATTTTACCTGTTCAACATGCAAACAGGCTGCTGTGCTGATCTGATCAATGCTGCTTTGCAGACCACATTTGCCATGGTGCTATATATAGTGTTCCTGGAGTTTTATTTAATAGGATGCTACATTTGATCCTAATGTGCCATCTCAGAAATAATGAAGCAGAAAAGATCTTTATCTTCTGTGAAAGTTGCAGTTATTGGCAACCATTCAGAAAAAAAAATAAAAAGTAATTGCACAATCTTTGGAGATATTGTATTGCTAACTGATTTCAGTGTGAAGCTTGGGTGGTTTTCATTCTGAGTTAATCAGGCAATGGACCATAGATGTTGCAAATACATCACTTTCAGACACTCTCCACATATTGACAAATACAATTGCTGGGGCTGCTGCCACAACCAAAGCTTTCTGTACCTTTGGATCCTTCTTTTGGAGCAAAATAAATAAAGAAGTGAGCAGAAGAAGGAGGACTCTTTACAATGTGCCAAGAGCACTCCTCTTGCTGGAGCACAGCACCATTTGCTGTTCCTTTGCATGATTTTGGAGCAACTGCTGCAGATGGCTCAGGAACTTGCACGTTTGGGATTGCTCAAGGTGCTAAATATAGAGCTGGGAGTGGAGACCAGCCCAAAATTCAGCAGGACTCAGTGATGCAGGGGTTACCTTTCAGTGCTGCTACCTGTGGCACAGGAGCTGGACCCCTCATGAGGAGCCCCCAGCAGCCCCAAGGGGAGCATGGGGCAAGCAAAGAGCAAACCAGGAGCTGCTGAGGTGGCAGGAGGGGCTGGGGAGAGGCCTGCAGGGTTAGAGGAGTCTCCATGGCTCCAGCATCATGAAGGCTTCTCCACTGAGCCTTGAGGTCCATCCTCCAAGGACAGCACCTAAGCCACGGGGCTGTCCCCGTGCTGAGAGGAGGAGGCAGCCCCAAGGCCTCCAGCTGAGTCTCCACTGCACCCTCAGTCTCAAGCTCAGTGAGCATGTGGGGGAAAATGAGAGGAATTTTAGGGTTTTGAGAAGTTATATTTTGAGTTTGTGCCCCAAAATGTTATTGGAGCTGCTTGAAACCTTCTTGTGAATCCAACTCCTATAAAACCTTTGAACATCAGGCTTTCCTGAGGGCTGGATGAGCTCACCCTTCTCTCCCTGAGGACTTTCATTTTCTGAACAGCAGAAGGCCAGGATTCTGTACCCTCATACATGTGAAATTAGGCACTGTGCACACAGATGTGTGATGGATGTGGGCATGGAAAAGCAGGAGCACATCACCCCCAGGTGATTCCCAGCCCTGGGGTCCCAGAGGCAGCTGGGGGACCAGGGGATGGATGGTTCCCTCATTGCTGGTAGCAGCTGCAGGTTCTCTTTCTCCTCTGCTGTCTGGCAGAGCTGGTTTTGTCACCATTCCTTCAGCTTGTCCTGGAACCTAACCAATAATTCATTGGAAAGGCAGTGAACAGTGATTGCACAATGAGATTTGTCCCAAGAATGTTTTCTCACAGGGTCATGGGTAGAAATTCCATCAGTTTCCAACAATATTCCCCTAAAAGATATTTGGAACCAATCTGGGTCCCTTTGTCTACCTATAACTCATTTGTGGGTCACCTCAAACAGGTGTTACAAAATAATCTAGTTTGGAAAGGCTTCCTGCAAGTTTTCTGTGTCACTCACAGCTCAGAGCAGGATCCACCTGAAAGTTGGGTGAAGTTGCTCATGGTCATATCCAGTCAAGTTTTGAAAAGTTTCTAAGCATGGAGTTCCTTGGGGTTTGTTCTCCAGCACACACACAACATCTGTAATGTGAAATCTCTGTGTATTTACACGTCCTGATTTGCACAGCACAGAGTTCCACCAAGGAGCTGATAATTTGGGTTGATTGGAGGATTTGCTGATGTTGTAGAGCCTGTGGGAATAACCAGCCTCACAGAAACTGCCCAAGATAGGGCTCCATGCAGGAAGCCAAGCAAACACTGCAGCAACATCCTCAGAACAGGGGCACAGCCAGCACTGGCACCAAGGACAGGGGCCCAGCTCAGCACATGAGGCCATGGCCTCCAGAGCAGCACTCTGCAGAGCCTTGTCCCTCCTCAGGCTCTAGCACACCCTGGAAATACAGGATCTGTCACTCTGCTTCATAAAGGGCTCATTCTGAGCTCCAGGTTTTGCCCATGAGCAGCAGTGGAGATGGAAAACCATTTGTTTTATAATTGAAACTTGATGTAATGAGAATGGTGAGGCTGGACTGTTTCTCAGCAGCCTCCAGGTGATGAGTTAACCTCCATGACTGTCTCTTGAAGAGATGCTGTCCCCCCCATGTCCATCCAGGGGCATTACCTGCCTGTATGTACAGTCCTAAAATGATAAGTGAAAAGCGTGCAGAAAGGGAAAATGACATCCCACATGCTAAACCTCCGTTGATGATCTTTCATTCCCTGTGAACAGCTTGGTGTTCACGGTCCTGGACACGCACTCAGCAAGTTTCTTCAAGTACCTGCACTCAGCATCCTCCAGAAAGGGGAGTTCAGGATGGGCATGGGGCTCATCCCCCAGGGAGCTGGGAGGGGATGTAGCTCTCTACAGCCTGCTCAAGCTCTCGTGCCTTTGTGAGGGTGTTTGCTGGCAGTTCTGGGGGCTCTGCTGCTTTGAGTGCTGTTACTGTGAGGATTTCCACAGGCTCAGTGATGTGCTCAGCAGCTTCCCCCTCTGCTTGGTCATGTAAATGTCAACGTGAATCATCAGGACAGAAGAAAGAGTATCAAAAGGCTGCATTTCCTGTCCCAGGAGTGACATTTCCAGCATTATTCAAGCCAGTGATGGTGATGGGGGGACTTGCAGGAGCTTGTCAGAGGATCCAAATCACTCCTGAGGAGCCTCATCAGAGGATGTGCGGTAAAGGGCACCAAATAAACAAAACTCCGCCAAAATTTGAGGTGTTTCAGCCTCAGTCACAGCACACACATCTTCCCTGGGCTGTTCCCAGAGAGCTCTCACCATTTCCCTGCCTTGGGCTGTCTCAGTGCCTTGGGACAGCTTGGCTGCACCTCTGGACACTCATGGATGTTCCATCCCTGGCAGTGTCCCAGGCCAGGCTGGACAGGCCTTGGAGCAGCCTGGGACAGTGGAAGGTGGGAGGTTGCACTGGATGGTCTTTAAAGTCCCTTCCCACCCAAACCATTCTGGGATTCTCTGATTCTGTGGAGAACTTCATGAATGCCTGTGGAGGGTAGGTAGAACCCACCCTTTTCGTTGTACTCTCACCCCAAAGCCTCCAGGCAGCACCCCCAGCACAGCCCAGCCTCAATCCACATTCCCCAGCACCGAGGGGGGCAGGGACTCCTCTAGCATTCCTGATTTTTCATTGGCAGCACATTTGTCCCAGTTAATCCTGATATTTAGCAGGAAGGACGCTGCTGAACTGGTAGAGCAGTTTCCTCTTTTCTTTGAGTGAATAATGTACAGGAGCCTCCGTGCTCCTACTCCCTGATTCCAGCACTCAAGCTTTGATTGCCATCTCAGTGGTCCCAGTGAAACTTGTTTTTCAGGGATTTATTATAAAAAACATTGAAATTCCCTTTGGGGCAGTAGCTTGACAAACACTTAATCAACACAAAGATGGGAGCTAAGCTCTAAATGATCCATTTTCAATCAGCTTCTCCCTCAGATACAATCCTTCTTCCAAGATTTAAATGAAGAAAGACTTTTTAGGGAAACGAAATTAAAAATAAAAAATCCTCCCTCCAGCCCCCATGCTGGCAATTATTTCCTCCATCCTAAAAAAACTGGTACAGACACTCACTGGAGCGAACTGATCTGAGCAACACAGTCTAAAATCAGTAAAAGCCCCCTTAGGCAATATCTTTTAGGTTTGCTATTTTCTTCTCTGAAACTTCTCACTGTGATTTGTGGCGAAGGAATCTTTCTCTATTTTTAATCACCTTCATCACAATCCCTGCTCTCTCCTCCTCCTCCTGCCTCCTTGCTGGGAGCTGCCTGGCTGTCTGTCTGTCGGTCACGTTTGGAAGAGTGACAGATTGCCAGTTGGAAGGGAGGCACAGTCTGGGAGTGCAGCCTTTAGCTGATAATAACTATTTCATCAGCATCAGTTCTCCTGTTTTACAAAGCGTAATTCATAAAAAGAAAACCCTCTTGGAGGTTCTCACAATACATAAAAGCATATAAATAAAATATAAATGAAGAAAACAAGACACATTAATTACATACAGCAGAACAGGCTCATCTAAAAAGCTTGCTTGTCAGTTTTGATCTCAAGTTTGCTGGTGATATACTGCTTTTTATGGCTGGTGGAAGAGAGCTGGAGAATAATCCTGCCCAGGGGTGAAAGGCCAGTGTGGCTGGAGCCTGGACAGCAGGGCCACACACAGGCCCTGGGCTTGGGGGGACAAGAGGGCCAAGGGGAACAGAATTTAACACCCTGAACTGCAGAGCAAGAAACCTGATGGATCCATTTCAAGGTGGGGTGGAGACCTTTGAAGTTTGGTGGGGTCTGAGCACAGAGGAGGCACAAAGCAAGGGAGGTGGGCACAGCCCCAGCCCACCCACAGCTGATCACGAAGAAGAATGTCAGGAAGGGGGCAGGAGTTTAATTAAGCCTGGGAACACTCATGGGTGTATGAATCAATGTCTCTGTGAGGCAGGGGAAGCACTGACAGGAGCCACAGGGGCCAGCAATAATTCATAAGCAGTACAGAATGAAGCTGGTCATGCCATTGATACAGAGGCACAGCACATGCTGGCTCTGGGAGAACACGATGTCAGGGAAAGCAGAGCTGCAAACTGCAACGCTGAACACTCCTGGGGGCTCCTCCTCCTGGGGGCTCCTCCCCAGCCCCAGCCCTGCTGGCAGGTGCTGGGATGGGCTGTGTCTGCAAGAGGATACAGGAGTGGATGGTTAGGACAGAGTCACAGGGCAGAGGGCTCTCTGCAGCCAGTGCCGCCACTCCTGGGGAGATGGGAGAAGTCCCTCTGAACACACAAGGTCTCTGCTGTCTCATTTTCAGGCCATGGGACTGAAGGAACACCGTGATGGGGCTACTTTGGACTGAGAGCTCTCAGCCAGGCCGAAGACCGTCTGGGTAAAAAATGTTTGGCCAAGCAGGGAGAAATGCTGCGGGGCAGATCTGGACTAGGGGGTGACAAAGTGCAGACTTCACATGATTTCTGTCACAGCAAGACAAAACCTGTCCTACAAGCTCCGTGTCTCGGGTGCCAGCAACATTTGGAAGGTTCCTACGGCCCTTTGAAAAACGCTGTGCCATCATTTCCAAACCTTGCGTGCAGCACAGCAACTCAGCTGCTGGTGCTTTGTGAGGGCAGCCCAGGGGCTATCGCTGTGCCTATCAGTGTGTGAGGGACATGTGGATAAACATATGATCAAACGAGTGTCACCCTCCCTGGTGCCGTGCCAGGCAGCATCTGTGTCAGCTGCTGGCAGGCACTTGTGCAAACTCGCGTCTCTCTGCATCCCGGAGTTTATCAAAGATCACACAGCAGCCTCTCGCAGCTGAAAGACCAAATAAATCTGTGCCTTGTCTCCCAAGGTCCTTCCTGGGGGCTGTTATCTGTGCCAGGAGGAGCAGGGATGTGGGAGGGCTGTGGGTTCACACGCTGTCTGCACCCCCTGGGCCGCCCCCCTCCAGGGTGTGGAGGTGGTGGAGATGCCTGGCAAGGGCTGGGGAGGCAGCACGAGGCTCTGCTTCTCCACAAGGGCCACGGGAGCCTTTGGGAGGGAGTTTTCCATGGGAAAGTGGGCTGGAGAATTGCTGGGGTGGAGGGACTGTGGGCAAGCATTGCCCCACAATCTTTGCTGCCCAGAGGATCTGCTGAGCGCAGGCTCAGGGCTGGTTTGGCTCCGTTCCTCTGGGTGTTCAGGGTGTCACCACCCTGCTCATGGAGCCTGCAGGTGGGTTTAGTGCATTTTCTCTCAACAGTTTCACTGCTGTGCTGGCAGCCCCACTGGGGAGCACTTTTTGAGAAAGCCTAATTTGGGTGAAAAAATCACAGGCATCTAAAAACACGGAATGCGTTCAGGCTCATTATGATTATGTAACCATCCTCAAACTCTGCAAAACATGAAACACATCTCTTTCATGATTTGGAGTTAATGTAGTTTTATTGAAAACATTGTTAAGAAAAAAAAGGAAAAAATTCGAAATGAACAGCTCTATTTTTGCAAAAAAAAAAAAAAAAAAAAAAAAAAAAAAAAAGGCATTCAGCTTTCCCCACAAAGATTTTAGTCCCTGATGTTTACTGGTTGCTGGGTGGCTTCAGCCATGGATCCCTGTGCCATGGAAGCCTGCTGGCACAGGGACTGTCTGCCTGTTCAGGGTGTCAGTGGGGGGGAGCTGCAAGGCTGCTGCAGTGTGGAAGGACAGGGTGCATGTACTGAGGGCTGTGGGTGTCTGTGCTGGGCCACCAGGACACAAAGTTGGGCAGTGCTTCTTCACTGGGGTCCCCAAAGGAAGAAAGGCATGAATCCATTGGAGTGAGTCCAGAAGGAGCCACAAACACGATCCAAAGGCTGAGAACCACTGCTCTGGAGCCAGGCTGGGGGAGCTGGGGGTGTTCCCTGGAGAGGAGGAGGTGAAGGGGAAATATTAGAGCCCCTTCCAGTGCCTAAAGGAACTCCAAGAGAGCTGGAGAGGGCCTGGGGACAAGGGATGGAGGGACAGACAAGGATTCAGGGCTTTACACTCCCAGAGGGCAGGGTTAGGTTGGAGATTAGGAGGAAATTCTCCCCTGGGAGGGTGGGCAGGCCCTGGCACAGGGTGCCCAGAGCAGCTGTGGCTGCCCCTGGATCCCTGGCAGTGCCCAAGGCCAGGCTGGACGGGGCTTGGAGCAGCCTGGGACAGTGGAAGGTGTCCCTGCCCGTGGCAGAAGAAGGATTGAGATGATCTTTAAGATCCCTTCCCACACAAACCACTCTGTGATCCAGCAATTCTGTGATCAGCTGCTTTTATCCTCTCAATGCCCCAAAATCTCCACTCTGAAGGACAAGGCCAAGATGGGAAGCTCAGCTGAGCTGGGGATGGCACAAGCATGCCTGGGCCAGCAGCAGTCCCAGCTGGGCTGCATGTGGCAAAAGCTTGTTTAAATGCTATTAAACTACTGCTGGTTTGAGAAACCCCTCTGGGTCTCAGGTTGTGAAGTGCAAAGCCTCCCTCAGCACTAACTGCTGTCAAATATTAATGCAGTTCCCCTTCCAGCTCTTATTCACAACAAATTTTCACTGCAGCAGGAAATGTTGCTACCCACAGCTAGTCTGAATAGCAAAAATGTGGGATTAATTGACAGCTGTAAGACTAAACAATGAGGCTCCTAACTCAGATATCATTCCCTGCATGGAAGATGCTGTCAGTCCTGGCACAAACAGCACTGAGGGACAGGGAAGATGCCTTCAAGCAGAGAGCCTTCAGTGGGATGGAAAGGAGGGTCCTGTTAAAAAATCCCATGGCCTCTTGGCAAAACTGAACCTCTCTTGCCCTGCTCAGAGGTGACACGTGGTGACACAGTGATGCCACATGTGCCACCCAGCCCACGGCGCTCGCTGCAGCATCTCCTCCCTCCCACGGGCCCCCTCCTGCTCCTGCCTCCCACAGAGGTTTCCCTGGAAAGAGCAGGGCTGCAGGGAGCATGGAGGGCTGAGCCAGACAAATCCCAGGGTCACTCTTATTCCTGGACACCCCAAAGCCAGGCCTGTTGTCCCTCTGGTCGTGTTCTCCAGCCCGGGCACTGAGCACAGCAGGGTGGCTGGGACAGTAAAGCCTCACCAGGAGCTAAATCCAGGCGTGGTGGCAGCTCCTTGATCAGCACCTGGTCTCACCTGAGTGCATATCTGAGCCTGCCTTGCTACTTCACCCTGGAGCCCAGGAGCAGCAGGCATTTGTCCCCTGCTCTGCTCCCGAGGATTCAGCCCTCCCTGCCTGTCCCTGTCCTCTGTGTGTGCTGCCACTGCCACCTGCCCTTCTTCCAGCCCCGTGGAGGGATGGGGGTGTTAAAAAGGTGTTTGTTTGCCAAAGAGAGAACAAACTGTGCTGAAGCCTTGCCTCCACCAAAGGCCTCTCCCCCTGAAGAGCAGCAGCAGTTTCTGAGCTGAAATCGTGCCACAGGACGCGGGCCAAGGCTGGGCAGATGGAGATGCTGCACAGACAGACCTTTCCTGCAACCAAGCAAGCCTGAAATAACAGAGTGCATGAGTCCATCCTCCCTCTTTACACCAGCCCTCATTCCCTTCTGACTCATTCAGTCTGGGTAATGAATTTTCTTTATTAGTCAGAAATCAATTCCTCCTACTCCTGACCAGCAGACGATGCACTGTGCCACTTCATGTTATCTGCACTTGTGCCTGGCCTGCCACAGAATGTGGCAGGGACTGGAAATTTCAGGCTGAGGGGGCTTGGGAGGCAGTGAGAGCAGGATGGCCTGTGCTCCACAAACACCAGGATTCCCCAGTTCAGATTTTGATTGCAAATTTCAGATTTAATCTCACCTGGTTTTGCAGAGTGAAGCACCATTAGTAGGGAGGATGGGGTGGAGACATAGGATTGGGTTGGAAGGGACCTTAAAGCTCACCTCAATCCCTCCTCTGCCCTGGGCAGGGACACCTTCCACTGTCCCAGGCTGCTCCAAGGCCTGTCCAGCCTGGCCTTGGGCACTGCCAGGGATCCAGGGGCAGCCACAGCTGCTCTGGGCACCCTGTGCCAGGGCCTGCCCAGCCTCACAATTCCTACCCAATATCCCACCTAACCCTGCCCTTTGGCAGTGGGAAGCCATTCTCTCTTGTCCTATCATTCTGTACCCTTCTCCAAAGCCCTTCTCCAAAGCATTTTTTAAATATCTCTTGGAAAATGCACAGAAAACCTTTACATTTTCAGTGGCTGTAATTGCATATGACCACTGAATATCTCTGCCAAATATGACTTCACTCCTTTTGCAACAGTAAAAAAAAAATTCTGGTGTTCCAATTTTCCATATCACGTGCATTTGCACTTTTCCCTCAGTGCGTGTGACTCTGAAGGCCAGAGATATTCACAATTTCCCTGTAAATGCTGCAATGTAGGAATGTTACAAAATCCCAGGGAGTACCACAGGGGTTTGTTGAACACACACAACTGCACTGCCCTGGTGGGGATCCCACAAAGCCCTGGAGAACATCTGACCCCACAACTGCCAGCCCAGCCCTGGGAGTGATTCCTGCAGCTCTTCCCTCTTTTCCCCTACAAACTGCTGCTGGCTGTCAGGAAGGGCAAATACTGCAAAAGTTGAGCCTGCAAGGTAAATGTGGATCTGCAAGGCCAGCAAGTCTCTGCTTTTTAGAAAAAATCAAACTGGTTCAAGGTTTTCTTTTGACCACAGCGAAAGCAGAGCACAGGAAAACAAATGATAACGACAGAGAGAGAAATGATAAACTCAGCTAGCCTACTCAGTGCTCTGCATTTCTTCTCAGTAAGAGCCATGAACTTGCAAGGTTTTCATGTTCAAAGCACCCAAGATTCTTGAAGCAAACAGGAAATGAAAGGAAGGGTCCTAAATACATATTGAGTGCTCATTAGAGGGTTACAGCTTGGGACCTAAATACTGCAGTAGCTCTGCTGGAAAACTCCAGCCACCTGGGCCACTGCAGTCTGCTTTGGAAAGCCAACCCAAGCAGAAGCAGCAGCGTGAATAAGTTCAGCCCTTCTTTCCTGGGAAGGTTGTTAGGAATGCAAAATTTGTACTAAATTTTTGCTGTTTTCAAAGGAATGCACCCGAAAAGCCTCGTGAAGGATGAATATGGACAGACCAGGAGAATGGAGAAAAGCAAAGCTCCTTGCTGCAGAAGAGGCAATTTTGGAAAGGAGTTTAAAAAAAGAAACAAAATAGAAGTTCTAAAGAGTTGGTCCTGACTGAGGGAGCAGGGTTTTTTCCAGGCAGTAGTGAGGGGTCTGTAAGCCTGTACTTTGCAGTAAGGAAGAAAGAAATCCCACTGTTCTACAAACAGCAGCAAGGGTTTCCCAGGAAGCCCAGAAGTCTCATAATCCTGGATGGCACGTGGATCCAGCCCTGTCCTGCTGTGTGGGGATAACCAGGTGCCATTAAGGCATTAACAGAGCTGCAGATTATAAGGTCAGGGGGAGCACTGATCAGAACGAGACACTCGAGAAAACATTCGCTGTTCAAGGTGAATCACTCTCAAAAAGAGAATTAATGCTAAGGAAGCACTGAAGACCTCTGCAGAAATAATCTCCAGCAGCCTGGTGAACGAGGCTGTGAGGAAGCTGTTTATTTATAGAGCTCAGCAGAGCAGCTTTGCCTGGTGGTTGATAATATTGTCTGCATGGATCGTGCCATGTGAGAATCTGGGTGAAGAATCTCCTCCTGTTTCTGGGTGGAACAGGGGCGATGCAGAGCCTTGCTGGGAGCAGTGAGATCCAGGGAACAGGAGTGTTTCACTCACAGACAATCCTGCTGCTTGTGCTGGTGCATCTCCCACCTCCCAGCTCCTTGAACATCCTGCTCCTTGTCCCTGTCCATCTCCCTGGGGTTCTGGCAATGACAGAGGCCATCACACCCTGGGCATCTTCCCACTTGGACACTGTCATGCCCTGTGACTTCCACTTCATCCTGGAGGTGACAGTTCAGCTGAATGTCAAATCCCAAGCCTGGAAAAAGAGCTTCCAGCTCCTCCCAGACTGTGTGGAATGTGGTCCTGACAATGAGGAATGGGCCAGCTAAGCACCACAAAGCCATCCAGCAGGGGAAAAAGGCTTGCCAGGATATTTGGAAGCTGGCAGCCTGGACTCTGCTGTGGATGTTCACCTCCCAGGTGGCCACACGTGTAGGCAAGGCATTAAAACATGAGCCTGAGTGGTGTCAGATGGGCTGGAGAGATGAAAGTGGGTCCTTCTGCAGTGGAGACCACGCAGGTGCACTCACACAGGCAGCAGGAGGCTCTGAACCACACGGGTAAAGATTTTCAGTCCTCACTTCCTTCTCTGTGGCATTATTTCATTCCATCTAATCAGAGCTGCTGCTCTAAATTTCCCAGTCTCTGATACAAGTCTGAGAGATACACACAGACAGCTGACAGTGAATTCAGTTTTGAGTCTTTAAAGATTTACATCTTTCTTTCTGCAAGCTGCTTTTCCTGTGTCCAGTGACAATCCAGGAGAGGTGGGACATGGACACACACTGGAGTTTTCAGCAAAGGCAGGATGTATCAGCACTTGGGTCACAAGCTACTCTTAAAACCAAAGAATAATAACATTTTCTAAAAGTCATATCTGTAGGAATGGTCTAAAAACATTTTAAAAGAATTTAATTTTATTGACACCTTGTGACAGGATAGAAGCTGAGTTTCCAGATCAGATGAAATTTCAGGTGAGATGGTGAGGTCTCAGCCATTCTTTCTTCTGGCTTTCTGAGGTTCTTGATACAATCAATTTGGGGACATTTTTCAGAGGCCATCAGAGATGAGAACAGCGTTGGCTAGTGAATGGCACCACTCAGAACATCTCTAGTTTCTACTCAGCCTCCCTTGCAGGGATGCCAACACCTCAGAGACAGCTGAACCCTGGCATCAGGACGGTTTTGGTGGCTAACAGGCCTTGAGAAATTTGTGGTAATGCTAGAAATCTCTAACAAACCAAGTCACTTTCCATTTGCATATTTACATCTCTGACCTGACCAGGGCTTGCTCCCAAGTCCCCATTCCTTGGCAGAAAATGAAATCTGGGGTTGTTTTTTGGTTTTTTTTTGCTTTGACTAGAGCTGGGTGAGCAGAGCCAGCATCCCAGAGAGGGCAGCTCCAGGCTGGGCACTGCTCATGAAGATATTTTGTTTTTCCTTCACAAACACAGTTCCTGGTGCAGGTATTCAGGGAACAAACAGTCCTTTTGTAGACCAAATATAAGTGGTTTGTCATTATCTTGAGAACATACTGTTTGTCTCTCCAGTTGTAAACACACTGAGGACAGCTATTTAGTCCTGCCACTACAATTAATAGTAATTTAGGTCACTTTTGCAGTATATACTGGCTGCAGATGCAGCCTCCCAGAGTTTCTTGCAGTCCTGGTAGAAAGAAGGAAAAGAATTATGTACCATTTCTTCTCTACAACCCACAAACCACACACCAAAATGCAGAGAAAATGCTGCCAACAAGCAGCTCCTTTGTGTCCATGTGTGTGACAGAAGACAAATCCTTGCCTTCCTGACAGAACATTTCTTGTCAGGCACCAAAGAGGCCATGAGCTTATTTAACTGAACCTGAGAGGAGTTTGCACATCACGTGGGTTTGCCAGCACTCCCAGCTGCCTCACAATTCAGACTCTTCCTTCTCCCAAACCCTTCCCTCTCTGAGATCAGACACTGCCATGCATAATGTCCTGTGCTCATTTTTCTCAAATTCTTTTCCAGCAGTATCCCTGCCATGTATTTGTGGAGGAGAACTCCTGAGTGGCAGAGTTCTTACTGCCTCTTGCCGTGTTTCTGGGTCATCACAGATCTGGCTTGCTCTAAGGAAGAAAATAAGTCTAATTCTCCAGTTCCTGGCCCTGCACACCCCAAAAATCCCACCCTGTGTCAGACAGCGTTGTCCAAAGGCTCCTGGAGCTCTGTCAGCCTTGGGGCTGTGATTGCTTCATCTCCACTCCCAAATTTCCTGACCTGTGTGGAAAGGCCCCTTCCAGGTGAGTTCCTGCACCAGGAAAGGAAAAATCCCAGGATTTCAGTACCATAAGGCTGCAACTCTGACCCTGGTCCTCCCTGACAACACAGGCTCAGCACTTTCATTCACCCATCTGTCAGAGTTTTGGGGCTGTTTCTCTTCCAGTCAATCAGCTCCAAAACACTGGGGAGAAAAGCGGTGACACTCTGGCCTTTTAGGTTGGAGAAGAGGCAAAATATCATTTCTGCAGACCACAAAAAGCAAAGTTTGGCTTTTCCAGTGCCCCTTAGTCCTGTGTCTTATAGCAGATGAGAGGTAAGAGGAAAGAAATAGAGAAACTGTGGATTCCAAAGGGGGAGAGGTTTGGTGCTGGCACAAACAAACAAAAGTAGAAGGGATGTACAACAGGAGAGTACCTGGGAAAAGCAAGAGCAGTTCCCCAGTGGTGGATCCCCAGGTGTCCTTTCTTGCCCAAAAAAGTCCAGGAGAGAAGGGACATAAAAACCAGCTCAGATTGGAGCCCTGGAATGGACTGATTTAAAAAACAAATCTCTGTGAAAAGTATAAAAACAGATATTATTTACTCTGCACCTGTATCTCCTCGCCTGTTGCTAGCAAAAGATCACCCAAGCCTTTTGAGAGAAATCCAAGGGCTGTTGCTTGTGCTCAGACTAATATTTGACAGTTGGAGAATAATAAACACTCAGCTTTCAGACAAGCAAAATGTTATTGTTTTACAAAATCATAACTTGAGTGTGGTAATTAAAAGCATTTTCATTAGGCATTGCCAATTCCGCCTACATGTCAGCGCTCACAACAACTTGTCATCCTCGTGGGAATGGATCCCAAACAAGGAAAGGCCTTTCACAAGTGGTTTTTCCCTATTCTTTTTAGACCATTTTCTACAGTTTTCTGGACTGTTGGGGAGCCACAAACCTGCAGCTGATTAAACCTGTCTAAGGAGAGGAAAAATAGGAAAAATGTCATGAATAAAGAGTTGTGAAGAGGAATGTAATCAACTCTGGTGGTGGAGAGGCCAAAATTCAAAGGGCTTCTGTCACGCTGGGAAGGGTCAGGAATGCAAACAAGAATTAAGGAAAAATGACTTTGACTCCAAGGATAGTGAAGCACTGGGGTGGATCACCCAGCAGGGCTGGGGAGAGAGGCAGAGGATGTGAATGGGAGGGTCCATTACTGAACTTAAAAAGAAATAGGGTTTTTTTAGGTTTCTGTCAGAAAAAAAAAAAAAAAAAAAAAAAAAAGAAAAAAAAGAAAAAAAAGAAGAAGGTAATGTTGTTTGGGATTAACTTTGTGAGGTCTGCTGCATGAGGCCAGCATGTTAAGAGCCCCATGAAGGTGTATCAAGCTCTGAGGGATGCCAGCAGCCTCTCAGAAATGGCTTAAGAATAATTAGCCAGGTGACATGAGCAGAGGTGTTTTGAAAAAAGCAAAAAGGTTTTAATTAAAGTGAAATAAAAAACTATACAGAAAAAGAGTCAAAGCCATGCACAGTCCAGGGAGGGCCCTTGCAGGGATTTATTGAAAGACCCCCAGGATCCAGCTTGGGCAGGGCAGGGCCTGGCCAGGGCTACACCCAGGAAGGACCAAGACTGATCACAAAAACAGCTGCTTGGTCACAAGATGTTACATTTTTATAAATTTTGGTTCATTTGCACGTTGGGGTTTAATTGTCCAGTTCCAGCTCCAGGCTGTCAGGTCCCATCCTTCTTGTCCCTCCCTCCAGCCACCCTTGTTTGTGCTTTTGGGCTGAAAGTTGTCCTTGGTGTGCAGCAGGAGAAGGATTTGTTTTGTCTCTCTACTCTGTGAAGAGAGCTTACTAGCACCTAATATGAGGCTCAGAATTACACCCCTATGCAGCACAGAATATAAAAAAATGAAAGCTTAAACTTAAGGCATCAGCCCTGACAATCTCCGTGCTCTCTCTTAAGTGTTCAAGGAGCTAGGAGGGTTTTTTTGGCATGCTGCCCAACAGAAAATAGCTGCATTCCTTGAGGAACAGCTCAAGGAGCCAATGGGTGCCTCTGTTCTGGCCAATTATGGTGAGAAGAGCATAGAAGTTTCTGCTTCTTCTTCCTTAAAAGTTCAGGGGTGAGGCTTCATCTCTTTTCCTAATAGGGAAACACCTGCTGGGGTGTGGGGTGCACTGCAACAATGTCCCTTCAAGCCCTGCTCCTTGGGGTTTTTGCTAAAAGGTAAATTAGTGTGAGGAGGTGCCAGGTGCCTGATCCAGAGCCTGCTCACGCTGCTCCTCTTACACCCTCAACTCACTCCTTGGGCATCCAGTGGGCAAGCTCTGCATTCTGGGATAATAAAACCTGAACCTTTTGGCTTTGCCACGTTCAGGAGACACCACAACCTGCCCTGGGGGCTGCTCCCTCACCTTTAAAATGCAGGGAGATTGCAGCTGGCAGGGCTGGTACGTCCTGTGCAGGTCTGTGAGGGCAGGCAGGGAGCAGCAGGCAGCTGAACTGGTGCCTGGGGAAGGCAGAAATCCCTCAGAGCTGGCTCAGGGTGTCACACAGTGCTCACAGAAACACTTGCCATTTGAGTCTAATTTGTGATTATCCCACTCACTTCAGAAAATCCTGTTTATTTTTCCAAGCCATTAATTTTTCTGACCTTGGAATAATTTTTAACCCGGTTTGGAGTTGCTGCTGCTGCCTATGGAGCACACTGCCCCTGGTGAGCACTTGGCACTCGTGGGACATGGGAGGATGAGGACACAAGGACAAGCTCCCACCAAGCCACCTGCTCCCCTCTGAGCTGTTCCTGGTCTCAGGGTCTCCATCCCAAGCACCTCCTGTGCTCCTGGTGGAAAAACTTCCCATAAGAGCTTTGTGTTGAAGTGGTGCCTCATAGAAGAGAGAGAAGAGGGACAGATCACATTTCTGGCCCCTGTCCCTTGTCACAGAAGCTCTGGTGGCATCACTCTGGGCTAGCTGACCATCCTGCCTGACTCTCACTTTAAGGCACTGAGGGCTGGGCCTTCCAGAGCAGTAAGAGCAGTACATCCACAACAATATCCCAACAGGCAGTGTCTTGTTCCCAAACTCCTGTGTTCATCCTGCACCAAGAGCAAGGACACTTGGAGCAAGCCTGGATTCACCACCAGCCTTTTCAAGCCAACCTGAGGAAGGTTTTAAACTTCCTGGTGCAGTACATTTTGCTATGAATACTTTTTTTTTTTTTTTTTTTTTTTTTTTTTTTTTTTTTTTTTTTTTTATGAAGGCTTTAATAGTTGGCCTGGGCTGTTCTCCCCTCTGTGAGGAGATCACCTCATTACAAACTTTATATAATTTATGTTTTCATACAGGAGGAGATGAGTGAAAGAGGTCACATGTAGGTGTGCCACTTTCACACTGCAGCCTCAGCACTGGAAAACAATTGCAGCCACCCTGGGCATTCCCTGATAATCGATTTAACCTCCTTTAATTAAAGCAGAAGATGGATCATCAAGCACCCATAACCTGCTACTAAAGCATATTTAAAACATCCCTTCTGGTCACTTCTTTTGGGAACAGATGAGCTGATAAACCTCAAACTCTTAGGCTGGGAAGATCCTATTCCACAGTTCCACACCACCTGTGGGGTCAGGTTGGGATTTTACTAAGAGCTGGTTGCAATGCTCTGTGTGCCATGATTTCTGTGCCAGTTTGCACTGCTGGCAGAACTGAAGGAAATGGCATTTCGTTCAAGAAACATTTCCTGCAGCTGAATTTTTTTATTTTGAAAAGTCAGTTATTGTTGTTAACACCAGTTTCTAGATGCAGAGAGCAAGTTTATTTTTCCATCTCAGGGGAGATGAAGAAACAACCTTTGGGTGCAGTTTTGGAAATGCTGGTGCTTGCCCTCACCCCTCAGAGGCTCTTGCAGGTGTGTGACCTCTGCAGCAGATCATCCCAATAGCCACTTTTCAGAATGTTTTATTAGGCTGGATCCTGCAGGGAGCTCCCTGGAAGCCAGTGACTCCACAGTGGGAGAGGAGCTAAGGACATCCTAGGACACTGCTTAATTCCATGGATTGTACTCCAATCCTTCTGGGCCCGTTTGAGGACAGGACTCCTCCCCTGCTGGGGTGGGGGAAAGAGATACCACTGGCCTCCCCTGCTGGGGCTGCAGGTCTGGATGCTGGCCACTGCCCAGCGCTTCTTTCCCTGCCAGAAGAGAGAAAAGTCTCCTAATTCCAGGGAGAGATAATTATCCCTGACCAAGTCCCGGGCCTCTAATCTGCAAAGAGCTGCCAGTACATAATCACCCTGCACATTAAAAGTGACAGTGCTCCAGCTCCACGCTTCACCCACACCCTCTCCTCCTGCACTTGCATTCCTCCCATCTCCTCCTGCTCCTGCCTAAGTGAGCTGATCCCTTCCCAGCAGCACGGGCAAGGAGAAGCAGTGATGGCTCTTCCTTCTCGTGCCCTTTCTGGAAGATGAAGGCAGAGCTGCTCCCATGAGCCTCGGATCATCTCTGGCTGCCTTTGCTGCTGTTCAGCCCCAATTCTGGCCCAACTGCATCCAGCTGCTCCCCCATGAGCAAATGCTCCTCAGCTGATCCCAGTGCCAGAGCTGTTACCAAGGGCATCGTGGTGAAAAGGATGGGAAGTTTCTGTGGATAATGAGAAAAGTCACTAGAGGGGAGAGGAGCTCTCCTGGTGTTGGGACTGAAGCAGAGTGCTCAGAGCAGCAGCATCTTACTGGGGCCTGGAAGCCACTGGTGTCCCTGTGGCACTGGGACTGTCTCAGCTCTTCTTCCTTCGACCCTGCTCCTGCCAGACACTGCTCAGACACAGGATATGTGGGCACCTCTCCTCTTCCCCTTTTACTCAGCAGTTCCTAAAAGAGCTGTTCAGCTGGGGTGTGCCCCAGCCTCTCCTGTCAGCATGGTTCCTGTCCAGCACAGGCTGGAACAGCAGCCAGCACTGATGTCTCCCAGCAAGCACTTGCCTGTCTACATTGCCCTGTTTATTTTGCAGATGTTCTCACGTTATTCTGAATTAAATGAGACATCAATTTTCTGTTTGGAGCAGGTTGATCTCTCAAGCTGCTGCTCCTTTTGGAGGAGAAACTAGGAAAAAAAACCCACCTGCTGAGTGGCAAAAAGCCTCACTCTGTCTGTGTCTCAGGCAGAACTCTGTGTGCATGTGTGTGTGTGTAAAGCTGTGTGAACTCCACTTGCCAAGGTGGAAATGATGACAGAAAGCCAGAGAAAGGTCTCACTGGCTCTAAAACCTAAGGGACCTGCAGGACTCTTGCATGTACTCCCATGGGAAATGAGTTTTGAAGTCTCTGCAGTCAGTTTTAAAGTCAGAGTTTGAAGCAGCTCCAGGCTGTGTGGGAAAGGCTGCTGGGCAGCTGCTGTTGGAGCTGTCTCTGCCTGCTCTCCCTCATCCCTTCCGAGGCCAGTGCTGGGCATGGCATCCTAACAGCTGCCAGATCCAGCTAATCCCACTGCACAGTGAAACGGCCCTAAATCATCCCTGTCTGATTCCTGACTCCAAAGAGACATTTCCTGGGTGACTGTGAGTGATACACTGTGTGGTAATAGATGTATTTAAATGGGATTTATGGGTGACACCTGTCACATCGACCCTTCCATCAGTGACAGGCTGCAGAGATTTACACAGTGACACTGGGATGGGAGCTGCTGCAGAGCTCCCTCAGCAGTGTTGGAGCCTCCCAGGGTTTGTCAGGAGCACAGACCCAGCTCCTTTGGCTGCGGGCTGATACAGCACCACACAAAATCAGTGGCAAAGGCTTGAGTGTGTCTTGACATCTGTCCATAGAGGATTTCCTTAGCCCAAAGCTCTGCTTGCCTTTTCCTCAAATATTGCAGGAGGTGTTTTGGGGAGTCCTTGGTCACAGGAGTGAGCAGCATCCCAGAACAGCCCCAACACGTTATTTGTCCTCCCTCCCATGTGCTTCCCCACAGTTCATAGTGTCCTAGAATGAAAGGGACTTCAAAGCTCATCTCATTCCATCCCTTGCCATGGCAGGGACACCTTCCACTGTCCCAGGCTGCTCCAAGCCCTGTCCAGCCTGGCCTTGGGCACTGCCAGGGATCCAGGGGCAGCCACAGCTGCTC